>JAHUZM010000893.1:0-15182 GCA_019925275.1 Mytilus edulis | reverse complement strand
GGGTTGTAATCTCTTTGACACATTCCCATTTCCATTCTTAATTTTTTATTACGCTCATATATAGAAAAAGTGGTGCTGTCCTTTTTGAAGCTTAAAAAATACTATCCGGGTGCGGGAATTTCTCGTTGCATTGAAGACCTGTTGGTGACCTTCTGCTGTTGTCTGCTGTATGGTCGGGTTGTTGTCTCTTTGGCACATTCCCCATTTCCATTCTCGTTTTATCATCACGAATAACATTTTTCGCATCTAACTAAACGGTGCAATGTTAATTTAAATGTGGAAAAAAATTAATTAACATCTGTTAATCGTGTATATTATTGAAGTTTTATCGTTTCCTTCATTTACTTCCTTCATTTACATTGGAAACATTTGAAACGATATTATTCTAAAAAAAGCATTTAAACAAATAATTTTATAAATATACACAGCTTTCTATCTGCTACATGCCGTAAGATAACAATTATATATATGTAAGATAACAATTATAAACTCGGACTGCATCATTAGACTATATATTTTTCTGTGTCGCAAGATCCAATCTCAGATTACACTGCTTGTAAAAGATAATTTTGTGTCATCAACAAGTGCATTGATGTTTATCTAATGATGTTTATCTAATGATGTTTATCTAATGTGATAAACATCAATGTACTTAAGCTTGTTGGTGACATAACAAGAAGACACTATTCAAGGATATAACACTCCAATCTGATATAAAGATAGATGTAAGATGCTTTATTTATACCGTTTACATCGTAGAAAGTAAAATCACAAAAATACTGAACTTAGAGGAAAATCAATTCGGAAAGTCCATAATCACATGGCAAAATCAAATAACAAAACGCATCAAACGCATGGACAAGAAATGTCATATTCCTTACTTGGTACAGGCATTTTCAAATGTTGAGAAAAAAAATCCAATGTATGTCAATTTTTACTTTGGAGTCACTAGCTCAACTTTGACCTACTATGACAAAATGGATTATCTGCAAACAATCCTTTAGTTATTTCCTTCCATCGGAGAGACGAAAAACATGGCCATCAGAGATGATCTTTAATTTAGAATTGCCAATTTAAACAATTATTTTCCTCTGCCGGAACTTACAGGGCGAAATGCTGAAACTTTTACAAAATAATGATTAGGACCCATTTACAAACTATTTCAATTGAATGTTGATCGGGTGGCAAGTACTTTATTCGGTTCCAATCGTACGAGGAACATGGATACAATGAAAACACGAATGTGACCTACCGAATTAGACACTTAACCGGGTTTTGTGATAACATACGACGGGTGCCACATGTGGAGCAGGATCGATCTTCTTACCCAGCGGGACACCTGAGATCAACCGCAGTTTTTGGTGGGGTTCATGTTGATTAGTTATTATTTGTCTGTTTGTTTGTTTTTTTTCGATTTATGAGTTTAACTGTCCCTCTGGTATCTTCCGTCCCTCTTTTATGCAATCCTTAATTCTGATTGACTATTTGTGTTACTTTCAAAAAGAAGTGTTGTCCTGGAGGCAAACATGTAAGCGTTGTGGCACGTAGATCCCATTCAGACCATATTCGTATTGTCTTGTCTGAAATCGATGGATAATTTGTAACCGAAATTTTCAGAATGAATATATAGAAGGATCTCTACAAATTCTTTGTTGTACTCTTTTGTTTCTTATAGGACAAACAAAAATATTACCGGATGACGTCTTTATTATTGGCCAACTTTCAAACAATCTACTCTGAAACTTATTCGAAATAGTTTAAAACTTTAAAGGATTAATGATAATGATACTATCACTGGCAAATCATAAAAAAAAGCATAGATGCTTGGATAATTCGAGATTGTAATTTTTTTTTTGATACCTCAAGTTTATCACTTCTATGCTGGTTTACCTAGTCATGTATCTTATTAGTACGTACTAGTAACATTAGTAGTGTTAGTATGTGGTTTTCAGTACAAACAATAATATATACAATATCGAAATACTGCACATAAGCGCATGTGCTGTATTCGCACATGTAAATAAAATGTTATTTAGCTTATAATATTATGAATCGGGATAGACGTGGAACACTATCACGGTTTACCATTTATTCCAAGCCTAAAATAAATTCTTTTAGACAATCCATGAACAGGTTATGCACATCACGCATTATGGAAAAATTAGACTATTATATCGTTGTTGCGCTCTCCCATTGTACACACCCACAATCTTAAAAATTAAGTGCAGTGCATATTTTTTTCAGTTAAGAAAGTGGTAACAAATCGTAACATCTGCGTACATTTAATGATTCGTGAGTTTTATCATTGCAAATATAATTATATTAATTTTCTTGTTTGTTTAGCTTAAAGGGGATAAGAACTAAATTTATTTGGTATCTCTTGAAATTTATAAATTACAAGTAAAATCGGTCTAAATTTGTATTGGTCATTATTAAAAAAAAAAAGATAAAAATAGCAGACGGGGGAAATCCTACATCCGAATTAAGGTAATTTATCATTACAAGGAAGATTTTGTTATTATATACATTTATGGTTTCATTTATTTTTCATAGTGTATTAAGAGAGCTTGTTTTCTGAACCAGGATGCGCTTTTCGTCTATCAAACCGAGGGGGAAATGCTGTAATATTTTCCTCTTAGTTTGGCAAATAAATGAATTTATAGCAACAGTTTTTAAGATTCAATTATAAACATTATACTGCTTATCACGACCGACAAAATTCAATTTTCAATCGAAATACATTAAATAAAATGAATGGGATTTATTGACCTTATTTTTAATAATCATGAAAAAAAAGTTTCCACAAAAATGTGAGATTTTAATCCGTTTGTGCGACTTGATTAACGTTATAGATATTACATGTCCGTGTGAATCTTGTGTATATGTAGTTAAGATAAGAAAGAAAAAAAGGAAAAAAAAAAGGGAAAAAAAGATGTGATATGATTGCCAATGAGACAACTCTTCACAAGAGATCTAATGACATAAAAATAACAGCTAGCGGTCACCGTACGGCCTTCAACAATAAGCAAAGCCCATACCATATAGTCAGCTATAAAAAAAGTATATATGCACATGCGCAATACGACGGGTGCCACATTTACAGCAGGATCTGCGTACCCTACCGAAGCACCTGATATCACATCCTTCGTGGGGTTCGCACATGTTATTCAATTCAAATTTTTATTGTCATTAGATACTAAGAACCATAGCATCTGACAAAAACAGCACATATATTTCAAGGGGTCCATGTTCTCCGTTTTACTGACGGTTCCAAAAAGAATCAAAGCATATCTACTTGAATGTTTGGGTGGCTGACGACTACAAACGTTTCCGTACAATAACCTATGAACTCTCTACCACTGCTTTTCATATCTAAATATGGAAGTACGGACGACACAAATGACTTCTAGTTCGATATTGAATACTAGTATTTTTATATTGTAGTGTTTAGCAGATATGGCCCTTGATAAATTTGAATATGTCACTGTGTGTCGTTTCCGTGCAAATTCTTCTGATGATTTTTAAATTTTAATATGTTGTTACTCAACGACAAGAAGTTCGATATTGTCGATTTTTTTTATCGTTTTAAAGAGTTATGGTCCTTTTTTTTTTATTGGAAAATAAACTGCATGTTCCATGTAGTCGTTATGAACCAATACCCGGCCACGTCCACTTTTATTTTTGTCCATCTCATGAGTTAAGCCTTTTTCAACAGATTTTTATAGTTCGTTCTTATGTTGTACCACTGTCCCAGGTTAGAGGGAGGGTTGGGATCCCGCTAACCGATGTTTAACCCTGCTACATTATTTATGTATGTGCCTGTCCCAAGTCAGGAGCCTGTAATTCAGTGGTTGTCGTTTGTTTTATGTGTTACATATTTGTTTTTCGTTCATTTTTTTTTTACATCAATAAGGCCGTTAGTTTTCTCGTTTGAATTGTTTTACATTGTCTTATCGGGGCCTTTTATAGCTGACTATGCGGTATGGGCTATGCTCATTGTTGAAGGCCGTACGGTGACCTATAATTGTTAATGTCTGTGTCATTTTGGTCTCTTGTGGACAGATGTCTCATTGGCAACCATACCACATCTTCTTTTTTATATTTACTAGTTTAAGTATGGTGTTACTGGTGATAACATGGAATTGGATATTGATCAAGTTCATTTTCGCCATTCGGACGTTTTGCTCCTTGATATATTGAAAAATAAACAAAAAACGCCAGGTCAAACATACCCAAATTCGTGTTCAAAATACAGAAAACCCGGTATGTTGCCAGTTTAGCAGCTCATTTCTTGTTTATAAGTAAATTGGGTCACTTTTTTTTAATTATCAGCTTTCTTAATTGGGTACAAATAAGGAAATTATTCTACAATAGCTTCCCTTTATAAATATAGTTTCAGTAATTGTAAATCATCTGCAATATGCAAAGAATTAATGATTGAAGAAACCAGTGATCTAAATATCTATTGTCTAATTCTTTAAAGATATTAAACATTGTAGGACTCCGGCAATGAACCCCTTGTTTTACTCCTCTCCCTTTTTCTCTCTTACAACATTGAAATAACATTTTCAAAACAACCATTTTTATTAGCTTTTACGAATGTCCCATTCTATTCCCAAATTAAGAGTAAAAAAAACTACATACATAAAATTGAGAATGGAAATGGGGAATGTGTCAAAGAGACAACAACCCGACCAAATAAAAAACAACACCAACAGGTCTTCAATGTAGCGAGAAATTCCCGCACCCGGAGGCGTCCTTCAGCTGGCCCCTAAACAAATATATACTAGTCCAGTGATAATGAACGCCATACTAATTTCCAAATTGTACACAAGAAACTAAAATTAAAATAATACAAGACTAACAAAGGCCAGAGGCTCCTGGCTTGGGACAGGCGCAAAAATGCGGCGGGGTTAAACATGTTTGTGAGATCTCAACCCTCCCCCTATACCTCTTACCAATGTAGAAAAGTAAACGCATAACAAAACACATTAAAATTCAGTTCAAGAGAAGTCCGAGTCTGATGTCAGAAGATGTAACCAAAGAAAATAAACAAAATGACAATAATACATAAATAACAACAGACTACTAGCAGTTAACTGACATGCCAGCTACAGACTTCTATTAAACTGACTGAAAGATTATGATTTCATCATATGAACATCAGGCACAATCCTTCCCGTTAGGGGTTTAGTATCATACCATCATAACATATATGAGAAGAACATAACCCGTGTCATGCCAACAACTGTTTTTAGAATAAATGTGTTTAGTTCCGATGCAAAGACCTTATCAGTGACTCAATATTAACGCCAAAATATGCAATCTTTAATGACTTGACAACAGTATCGTAATTATATCCCTTCTTAATAAGTCTATTCAAAGGTTTTGTAAGTTTCTGAGGTGAATACTGACACCTTTGTGCTTTATAAAGAATATTTCCATAAAAAATTGGATGTGAAATACCTGAACGTATTAGAAGTCTGCATGTTGAGCTATATTTACGAATGATGTCTTTATACCGTTGATAAAATTTAGTAAATGTTTTGACTAGTTTGTGATATCGAAAACCCTGGTGTAATAATTTTTCAGTAATACATAAATTTCTCTCGTTAAAATCTAAAACATTGTTACATACACGAGCGAATCGTACAAGTTGAGATATATAAACACCGTAAGATGGTGACAAGGGAATGTCACCATCTAAAAACGGATAATTAACGATAGGAAATGAAAAATCATCCCTTTTATCATAAATTTTAGTATTCAGCTCTCCATTAGTGATATAGATGTCAAGATCGAGAAAAGGGCAGTGGTCATTGTTAGTATTAGCTTTATTTAAAGTACAGCCAATTTCTTTTTATGTCCCATTTGGAGGCAAATAAAATTTCTGTTTGTGCGCCCGTCCGTCTGTTCGTCCGTATGTTCCGCTTCGGTTAAATATTTTGGTTAAAGTTTTTGATCAAGGTAGTTTTTGATGAAGTTGAAGTCCAATTAACTTGAAACTTTGTACACATGTTTCCTGTGATATGATCTTTTTAATTATAATGCTAAGTTAGAGTTTGTGGTCTTAATTTCACGGTCCACTGAACATAGAAACTGAAAGTGCGAATGAGGCATCCGTGTAGGATGGACACCAGATTCGTGTTTCTTTATGTATATACTTATTGATTAAAGATGCTTATACAAATAATGCTGCCAAATGTTCGATGGTGTTCTGGAAGTGTTCGCCCCTTGTGTATTTGAATATTTTCACGTGTACAATAATATAAGGACTAAAAATTTCAGAATGATTTATCAAGCATTGGAGAACTTTAAGTTTTGGTCTTGCTGATTTTCCTGTTTTTAGAGAAAATAACTTAATTTTTATGAATGTAAAACTTGTTTAAGGTTTTTTTAGTTTCCGTTTTGTACTTTAACCTTTTTTCTATCTGATAAAGGTTTAAACCACACCACGTTGTATCTATAAATAATTTAAAAAAAAACATACAGCTGATTGAACTATAGATAATTATACGGATATTTTCTATTTCTCAGTAAAATCCGAAATTGACGTCATTTTTTTAGTATAAAATTATTTTCCCACGGTTGAATAACGATATGATTCCACTGATATAGAAATGTTAGCGATTCTTTTCTATGAAAAAATATGGTAGCCAAAGTATAGAAATACCGTGACCTTTATCTGCTAATATCAAGACAAGCAATTGAGAATACGTCAAAAAGAAATTTACCTCACTGACAAATATGTAGTCCCCGTCATACAAAAAATCGATAACAGTCAGTTCGTTTACAAACAGGTGAACAGTGTTTCAAGAAATTGAAATTAATGAATTTTCGGCCTTCATCTGATATATTACTATATAGAATTAAGCCTACTATCCTGAGCCAATAAATTTAACCATATACTAACTTTAACCCTAAGCTGAGCCTGAGCACATCTCCAACATGCATTGCAACCTTAAGCTGGGGTCACACATTCACGATTTTTACTGCCGTCCTTGACAGGACCATTCCCGATTAAAATTTGTCAAAAGTCTGATCAAGATCCTGTGAATCGTGGATGGAAATTCGATTTGTATCTTTCGCCAGGTAAAATTCGACCGAGTCTGTCACGACTGCGTCCCGATTCTACCGAATGTAATCCGACAGAGATCAGATAGTGACAAGACAGTGAACCGACGCTGACGGAAGTTATCCGTTCGAAAACTGTCGGCATAATCGGGATGATCAGGTACTGTCGGAACGTAATCCTATCACGGTCCGCTCTATCGCATTGACGTCGCGCAAGATACTGGTGACAATTTGAAGGTGATTCGAGAAAAATCGGCGAAAAGGCTAACTGTCCGTTTAGGACACAACAATTTGCAGAATCGCTAAATAATTTTCGTTACCCAATCTAATGGCAACAAAATATCTGTTTTTCATGATATTTTTTTCACGAATAGGTTTCGATTTGAAGCGCTAAATTTTATGAAATAGGCAATTTTGCCGTGTAATGCGTAACATTGAACATTGAGATCTCCAAACATTTTTGAGAATGAAATATGGATTGAGTAGCCAAAGGTAGTTCTCATTTGGAAGGAATTAAGAACCATATGTAAAGTTTTGAATTACATAATTTTACTTACATATATGACGTCATACATGTAGAAAAATGACGTCATAGCAACTTTTTGATCTTGTAATGGTGACAAATAATCTAGACTCCAACTGCAAACTTTGAAGATCAAATTCATATACTGAAGGTAATTTTAAAAGGATATCGTTTATATTTATAATTTATAAATTACAAACATTTCTGTTTAAATTGGTACCAAACTTTTTGAGTTTACTTGTTTTAAAAAAAAACTATTGAAAAAATTTAAAATCAGAAAAAATGTCCCGTATCATCTGAAATCCAAACAAATATTCCATTTTGACGATTTCGGGATCTACGATGTATCGCGATTAAATCAGAAGAAAAATACTGATACAGATTTCAAAAATTACAACAAATACTGAACATGATAATATAAATACTGGCTGTTTTTATATTTTATCCTTTTCGCAAATAAAGAAAAGAAAAATCAGAAAAAATGTCCAATGAGACAAAAAACGTCGAAAAATAATGAAACGTCATATTTCACACAGAGTCAATACGCAAAAGAAATTATAAGAAGAACTTGTAAAGAATCGATCTCCAAACATGAAACGATATGGGCATGTTTTTGCGTTAGGGAGCTTCCATTTGATTTTTAAGGGGGGGGGGGGGGGCTAGAATGAAATTTGAAAAAGAGGGAGGACAGGGGTTTTGAGTGTAAAAAAAAGGCAGACAGGAGTTTCGAGTAAAAAAATAATGAATAAGAATGGAAACGGGGAATATGTCAAAGAGATAACAACCCGACCAAAACGTAGAAAACAGCTCAAGGCCACCAATGGGTCTTCAACATGCGAGAAATCCCGCACCCAGAGGAGGTCTTGAGTAGGCCCCGAAATCCTAATGTATACTAGATCAAGAAAATGGACGCCACTCTTCACTTCGAAACACAGAGATGAACTAAAAGTAAAAAAATATAAAAGACTAACAAAAGCTATAGGTACCTGACTTAGGACAGGCGCGAACTGCGGTGGGGTTAAAAGGGCAGGATGAGCAGTTGGCAAACAAACCCAGGATAAACTTGTAAAAAAAGGCAGGACCAAATATAGTGAAAATAAAAAGGCAGGACCGAGATAACAACTAAAAAAAATGCCGGACAAAATTTTTCATCCTAGCACCCCCCCCCCCCCCCCCCCCCCATTAAAATCAAATGGTTGCTCCCTTAATGAAATAAAAATATTATTCTATATTAAAATTCGTAAAAAATGATTTGACTTTAGGAAGTTCTGGAACAATCTAAAAGAAGAGTTACCATATTAGATAATTTTCGTAGACAAAACAAGAGGCACCAATCCCTTCAAACAACCGAAATGATCTCTGGTGTTTCAGGAGAATGATTAGTTCCAAAAAAATAAAACACGAGACAAAAAAGACTCATATTTAATTATTGAATGTATTTATAAACCAACAATCAATTAAAATAATCGGACTTAAAAAAATCAGACCAAAATTTTGTGTACATTCAAATATAAATATGCTTTCAGAAATATGAATAACAGAAAAAAAAGTAAACTTTCGGCTAAGGAAATACTTATTAGGAACAGAGAACGAAAAAGGCTTCAGAAAAATGAAACGAGTAGAAAATCTTATGGAAAGTTGTACAAGAATAAAGAGAGCGAGACAAAAACATATAGTCAAACGATTAATGCAAGAAAAAAGAGAGAACAAAGGGAGAAATCTAAGAAAATAAATGAAAGAAAACTGAAAAATAAAATGAATGTCCGTAAACACAGAGGTAAAAAAAATGTAGAACTTTCATCAATGTCACTTGTTGTACCAGAAGGTTCAAATGTTTTCAAAAACAGAATGGAAAAGGCCAGAGCCCTAAGAAAATTTAAAGAAGGTTTACCAAAATCTCCATCTAAACGATGCGCAGTTATATCGACTTATTTGGCCCGCAGATCCCCTCGATCGCCAACAATAGCTAATCTGAAACATTCAGTTTCGCCAGTTGAAATGGCCGTCGTTGCAGATATTCAAGAAATAATAAAATCTACAAAATTAAAGCGATCTAAGAATGCACGTTCGGTAATGAATTCTGTTACTGCATCAATCAGCGGGGAAAATTTAGCAAACTCGAGAGGTAAAATTAAACTGTGTAAAAATTTAGGTTTGCCAGCAAGAAGGGTTGCTGGAGGCCAGCGTATTAGGTCTAGAATTCTTAAAAGTGAATCGTCTGCATGGGCTCTTACGCAACAGAAAACAAGAAAAGATTCCATTTCAGAAGAAACAAAGAAAACAGTTTATAACTTTTGGCTCTCTGATGGCATATCACACCCGACCGGCAACAAATCCGATATCAAAAGAGAACGATTGGGACCAAACTTATATACTTCGCATATGACACACGTGCTGGAAAAAACACAAACTGATGCGTATTTAGATTTTGTCGCCAAATATCCGGAAATTAAAATTGGACAAAGAGCATTTGAGAAACTTCGACCGTTTTTCGTAAGACCTGCATCTGAAAAAGATAGAAATACATGCTGTTGTAGATATCACGTGGAAGCAAACCTTGTTTTCAAAGCATGTATGAAGTTCAGAAAATCGTGTGACAGGGAAACCGATTCGCAAGAAAGTGACTATCCCGTATTTGAGAAAATGTCAGACCTTATACATATTACGCTATGTCCAAAAGTAAATGGATTTTATAGAAAAAATTGTCTTGACCGAAAATGTAGCCTTTGCGGAGTTGGTAATTTCAAACTTTCACCCAACGAATCACAGTCGTCTTCAACTGTTGAATGGCAAAAATATGAATATATAACTGAAAAATCGAAGGGTAAAAATGTAAGGCGCCGACTGACCCTGATAAAAAAGAAAACTAGCGTAAACGAAATGTTTCTCAATTTAAAAAAGCTTCTCGAAACTTTCCCCGCTCACCAGCACCGATCAAACTGGCAAAGCAATCAACTTAAAAGTCTTGTTCAGAACTTGCCAGTCAATCATTGCATATGCATCCACGATTATTCGGAAAATTATCGCTGTGTCGAGAAAGAAGAAATCCAATCCAATTACTTCCAAAGAACTGAATGCAGCATTCATGTAACCGTCATGCACCGACACGCCATTTTAGAATACGATGGTGTAGACAGTACAGAAGAATTTCCGGAAATAATTACGGAACATTTTTTCGTAATTTCCCCGGACCTGCAACATGATAATGATTTTACAAAATATGTCCAAAAGAAAGTTAAGGAATATTTAGATTCAATATCATACACAGTTGATCATATGCATGAATTCACAGACGGTTGTTCTAGCCAATATAAATCGCGGCACTGTTTAGGAAGTTTATCTACTGCCATCCCTGATTTCGGATATAAAACATTCCATAGAAATTTCTTTGAACAAGCCATGCAAAAGGGCCTCAAGATGCCGCGGGGGGATTTATAAAAAGACAGGCGGACATATCTGTTCTACGTGGCAATACAGTGATTCAGAATGCGAAGGATTTATTTACGTTCTGCGAAAGTAGCCTTAAAAAGCCAAGAAGTGCATTATTTAAAAGAAGGGTATTTCGATATGTGGACTCAATTGATAGACACAATTCCAAAATATTTAAGCCGATCCAGCAAAATAGACAA
The DNA here is from genome assembly GCA_019925275.1 of Mytilus edulis. Classification (NCBI taxonomy): domain Eukaryota; kingdom Metazoa; phylum Mollusca; class Bivalvia; order Mytilida; family Mytilidae; genus Mytilus; species Mytilus edulis. Next base: position 3,956 of record JAHUZM010000893.1, on the reverse strand, counting down.
ATACATCATGTTTTTACTAGTACATGTAATGAAATCATTGTTTCCGATCTCTCTTGTTACACGTGCGATCAATGCATTTTGGGGAATTATCTTAACTGTTTAAATGTAGAAAATACCGGGGTAAAGAAAACTATTAAGCCACGCGAAATAACACAAACTTCTAACGAAGAAGAAGTAGCACAAGACACTGACATTCTTTCAGAAGACATATCAGATTTGGTATCCATAAACTCTGTTGTGGCTGTCAAAACCGACGATGATAACTTTGACTATTATTTAATGAAAATTTCCAAAGGTTCACACGTATTGAATTCAGCAGAGAGTGACAGCTGGGGTGCTACATATCCCCCTGGATTCGAGGTTTTCCGGGGTCATTATTATGACAAAATCAGTGACAATGATCCGTTAAAATATAAACTTTTAAAGACAAAGACTGCTTTGGTACCGACGAAATCTCTGCTATACATACTTGCTGATGTAGATGCCTCTTATCGTATAACTATTTCAGAGGACACCCATCTAGACATTCTTTCTGTATTGGACAATTTGGATTGAAATAAGAATTAAATTATAAAACATCATGCACTGTTGTTTAGCCACTCATAAAATATTTTAGTAGACCTTTCCGATTCAAATGAAAGAATTCAACGTGGCTCTGCTTATAATTAAAAAATATAAAATATATATATTATATATCGAATCCCGGCGAGGGAAGAACCAAAAATTTGCGAAAGCAAATTTACAGATCTAACATTGTTGGGTTGATGTTTAGACGAGTTGTATATATATATATATATATATATAAGTACGTCTGAGTCAGTGACAACCCTACAACAGATGTATCCATCGGATCGCCATCAATGATGGTGATACATGGCTGTGTACATAATGTATATACAACTCGTCTAAACATAATGTTTAGACGAGTTGTATATATATATATATATATATATATATATATACATTTTTCGTTAAATAAAATATACATGAATATCTTTACTGAAAAAAAATATTCCCATGAAAAAAAACCTGAATGAATCAATGCTTACACATTAGAAATCACATTAGAAAAACGTTACGTAAAAAACAAGAAAATAAGACGGCTTTTTGCTATATTTCCGACGTTACGTTATTATCACCAGTATTTTGCGCGACGTCATTGCAAACGGCTTTGTCTGGTCTCAGTCGTATTGTTTTCTGTTATTGTCGGGACTTCTCCAGATCATTCCCGTTCCACAGGACACCGTCCCGAATACACAGAACATTGTTAGGAATTCGATCCGATACAGCAGAATCTGTCACGACATAGGCACGATTGTAATCCGACTAGACAAAATCGGCTGAGTTTCCCCGAATGTTACGGGACGCACCTAACTGTCGGGGTGCTTTGCCGAACTATTCGGACCCTTCCCGACCAGTAGGAATCTGTTACGAACTAAAACGATTGCGTTCAGACAATAATAGGACATTCCAGATAAATGAGGATACTAATCCGACTTTTTCACTTTTCGTGTCGTATCGCTGTCTGATCTCAAACGGGAGCAATAATCGGCAATGTGTGAACCCCGCATTAAGTAAAATAATCGATATTTACGTCTATTAACACATCAATTTGCCTGGTCTTCACTGTTTTCGTTTTTCTTGAGGATCTCCTGTACGAATACGAATAAATAAAAGAGTTATACGGCAATGAGACAGCAGCCTTAGGATTTCTAAAAATGAAAAATAATAGAATGAAATTCAAAACAGTGTGGCTGTGGCCATTGATTGACACATTAAATTCATCCATTGACTGGGACAATTTAGGTGAACGTTTGTATGTAACGACCACTGCTCACTATGTACTTTTTAAAGACACTTAAACTATGGGGTCACCAAAGGTTCTCAACACCTTAATAAAGTAATTCGAAAAATTAATCAGAAATAACACGATGTTTTGATTTATATCAATTATATAAATCAAAACATAAAGGTTATTCCTGATTAATTTTTCGAATTATTTTATAATTAAAGGCGTTAAGAAACCTTTGGTGACCCCACAGTTTAAATGTCTATCGTAGGTACATCGTAAACAGTGGTCGTTACAGACAAACGTTCACGTAAATTGTCCCAGTCAATGGATGAATTTAATGTGTCAATCAATGGCCACAGCCACACTGTTTTGAATTTCATTCTATCTCAAGGTCACGATGCGATGTTAAGTAATACACAATGGTTTAAACAATAAGTCAAATTTAGTATAGAAATCATACACTTTAAATGAATCGTACTAATGTATATATTTTAGTCAGATATATTTTTAAATAGCCATTGCACAGGATATTTTAACTGATTATCCAGTGGGAAAATTATTGAATTTAAAATGTGTGACTGATTGACCGGATTCACAGAAAAAACCAGATGCTATTTATTTATAAATGCAAAGTCGACATAAAAATTTGAAAAACAAAATATAACAAAAATTTGAAAAACAAAATATAACAATCATCTGTTATCTTGAAAAGATAACGATCAGTTATTGTTTGATAAATCTGTTTATCTTAAATTTATCTTTATATCAAATTGGAGTGTTGCATCCTTGAATCTTGTCTTCGGAGAAATATAACTTTACTTCTTGATTTCCTTAAACTTACTGTACTGAAGTAAACATGCGCAGTGCATTCAAAATATGAATCTTATAAGTACTCTTTTAAAACAGATCAGTACTAAATGTAGAAATTCATTTGTGGGTACTATATAGGAATTGCAGTGATTGAGATCTCTGTAAGGGTTTTATGAGGTGCGAGCATCATAATGAAGAAATTTCAAGTCAACTTTTGCTTACAGTTGGGTTTTTTCGCCCACCATCCCCGAATTATTGGACCATGTGCAATGGTCTAACGTATGATATGTTTTAATAATCTACATGTAGGTTCTTTATTCTCCTTACTAGTTTTGAAAAATGATAAACATTTCATGTAATAAAAACTATTGCAGTAGATTCCAAATCATAGTTATTTTGTCGAGTCTTAAATTAAATTAAATTAATAAACTTTATTATGTATTTAATATAATTTTACATTTATTTTAGTAGCTTTTTTTAATATAAAAAGATGTATAGATGTGTAGCAGCTATTGTAAATTGTGTATTTAATGTGTATCTTTTCCCTGTATGTATGCTCTCTCACATGTGTTCTTGGTTAGTTGTACTTATTTTCTTTTGTTTGTTTGTTCCATGCTAGAAATGCTACCATTTGTTCTTTTTACCTTAAAATTTGTAAGCGTACCCAAAGTTCCCTTTTTGGCATTAAAGTAATAATTTCATCTTCTGATTTCAATTTTGTTTAGTTTGTATGACTCTCTGTAAAGTCACAGATTGCTTGATAATCTGTTCGACGGCCCAAAAAACCAGGCGCCGATGTAGGCTGTAGGAGGACAGAGCAATATCGGATTCATAATCCCAATCGTTAGACGTCAGAAAAAAACTTATTTCGTTATAGAAATTCGCTGCAGTTTTAATACCAGGTTCGTTTGAGTAAGATACGTTTAGATAATTGCTCAACTACCAAGTGTTAGATATGAAGTGTTCTAATAGTTATTATAATCTATGTCCTGTTTGTTTTTAACATCGTGCATATCGACTATATAATTTTGATTCCTTAAATTTGATTTTGATTTCAATCATTTAAAAGGAACAGGATTTAAACTGATCGCTAGTGATTACATTTAAATTTGGTTAGAATTAACTACATACTCGTGTTGAGGGAATAATACATTACAGTGTCAACATCAGGTTCGATGGCCCTGTCATTTTATTTAATATATTGCTTTTAATTTCAATACCTTTTTCTAATTTTCCGGTGTAAAATTGTTTTAAACCTTACTTTTTTAATACATATTTCACACATTAGATGATTTTATAAGTACAAAGATGACAAATGGAAAATATTGATCCGGTACTATTAAGTTCTACTTAA
>JAHUZM010000092.1:0-108611 GCA_019925275.1 Mytilus edulis | reverse complement strand
GGGTTACTGACAGACGTCCAGATCATATGAAAGGTTTGAGCGATCTGGAACCAAGTTTCTTCAATGTGATAGTGGTTTATAAAAACTTTGACATAATAAAAGTTGAATGCAGATGCAATCATGTGAAAAGCTACACCAGCTGCACAATAAGCCAATATCTCCTGCTTTCTTAAAACCATGATCCATAGTCTACGTAGATACTGTGTGTTTCAAAGTTCTATTTTTTTTCACAGTAGTCTGAAAATTAAAAAAAAAATGTTTTAAATTTTAAACAATGATTGTGCTTTGATTACAACATGTGTTGATGCCTTTCAAAAATTTTGTTAAACGATTGTTTTATAATTCAGCTCATGGACACGTCAGCAGGCAAAGACTTTCTTCACAAAAGTTTGATGCTATACGCGAAAACGTACTATCTGAACGAAGATTCTAATGATTTTAAACTCGAGCGAATAAAATTACTATTAGTAGCTTAACATCACCTTCATATTGAACAATTGTCCAAATTTGTCTTACCTCGATACTCATAAGGCAAACCGGCAAGAAAGTTCAGATGATATTGCAGACATAACAATAACAGATACACATTTGGTGTACACTTTTACCAACGCTTATAAAAAAAGTAAAAATACGATGGTATAATGCAGTGGTAATGAATCAGAGTCGAATTCAGGAAGACGGAATTATGGCTCCGAATGGGTCATGTTTCATTAGTTTATTGACCTGACTTTGCCTGGATAGTGCCGATACCAATCTGTTTACAAACGCCGCGGGGAAACATGTGACTGTCAGCAGTATTATATTCTTCACATTGAAAAGATAAGTATTTGATAACAAACGTGAAATGCAAAACTCGGCGAAGATGAATAAACTACGTTACATCGAAGTTATTAACTTTAATATTGGTCATTTAAAGATTTAACAACTTGTAGTAGTACAGATATCAAATTAAGCAATAAAACCATCAAAAATGAAATGTAAACCTAGTCTTCATACTTTTCCATATGGGAACATAAGGCATACTCGACTTCAAATGTTTCATTCTTTTACCGTTTTTGGAGATAAGCATCCCGCCACACGCATGTTTTTGATAGTGAATTTTTAGCATTTAACAACAATTAACTGCAATAAGATGCTTTGTACATAACTATTTAAAATATATCATCCTATCATACTTCTAGTACATTATCAAAAGCTTCTGACAAAGGTTCTTTAAAACTATCACACTCTTAGGCAATTATATATCCAATGATAACTAAAATCGCTGTAAAAAGTTTCCAATTCCCACAAATTTCAAAGATTTATAGGTGCGCAGCCCAATGAATTTTCAACTAGTGTAGTCTAAATCCGTCACCTGGATATCATATATTTCCATATCCAATAAACCCTCTATATTCCAGTTTGCCATCAAGTGTAATAGTATGGGTATATAAGGCTTGTACTTGACTAACATTAAGATTAGTATATGTTAGTACATGTAGGTGTCAACTTCTATAGCTAATTCGTAAATGACGTAAATTAGATCTTAGGGAGCTACCATTTGATTTTTATGGGGGGGGGGGGGGGGGGGGGGGGGGGGGGGGGGGGGGGGGGGGGGGGGGGGGGGGGGGGGGGGCTAGGATGAAAAATTTTGTCCTGCATTTTTTTTTTAGTTGTAATCTCTGTCCTGCCTTTTATTTTTCACTCTATTCGGTCCTGCCTTTTTTTTTATTAGTTTATCCTGACTTTTTTTTACCTAAAATTGTCATCCTGCCTTTTTTTTTTTGCAAAGTGTTCTCATCCTGCCTTTTTTTTACTCAAAACTCCTGTCCTGCCTATTTTTTTCCAATTTCATCCTAGCCCCCCCCCCCCCCCCCCCCCCCCCCCCCCCCCCCCCCCCCCCCCCCCCCCCCCCCCCCCCCCCCCATAAAAATCAAATGGTAGCTCCCTTACAGCAGAAATAGGCCACGAATGCAACATTCATTAATCAGCAGTCTGCTTTGTGGTATTTTGCTAAAGAAGAAAGAAGCAGGGCGAACAAGCCTGGGGCGAACTAACCAAAAACCAATATCAAGTTTTTTCATTCGCTGGGTGGAAGTTCTAAATGTGGAAGCACATATGTTGGTTTATGAGCAATAGTTAAAAACTAATATAAATAAGATACTTACAATAAAGTTACTATGTGTATTAGCAAACGATAACTTCAGTCCACTAGATGCTTACTGTTAAGTTTATTAATCGATCTATCCTCTCGATTCAGTCAATATTTATGTAACAAAATAAAAAATACGGAAAATTTGACCGGAAGCTTGTATTTATCATTTTGTCTGTTACTTTGCTTTTACTTCGGGGCACTTCGGACTTATCCATATTGAACAAAGACAATTCTGGAGAAAGCTTAAAATGTGAAAATGAAAAATGTTTCAGCTAAAAAAATATGCAAAAGATACAAATTTATATTGCTTGGAGTTCTAATTATACTTTGTATACAACTATCCTTATTTTCCTTCAGTCCCATCACAAATTCATCGGAATCTGAACCTTCAGTAAGTCAATTTTGAAAATTCTTAAGGTTCATGTGGACCCTATGGCTAAAATGACCGTATTTTCACCTCAAAATTTACTCTGAGTACAGACAAACCTGCGCATCTGTAAAACATTTCAGACATGGCATGCCCTAGATAAATAAATTTCAAATATGTTTTATGTTTTAGAAAAATAAAAACTTACCAGGATTTTGCCGTGCACTTTTTTTCATTCCTCCAGAAGGTGTCAAAATAAACTAAGTTGGGAAACAGGTTTGAGAACTTCCCCACAGGTAATAATTGAAGTGAGCTGTATTGCTTGACATGGACATGAGATGGACAATAGATACCTGACAATAATTGGTTATTTAAACTGTGTACCTAAGTGGACCATATCAAAGTAAACTCAACTGTTTGTTAATTTTATCATCTTCTGCAGGGACGAAAAAAAGTGTACGTCAAAATCCAGTTAAGTTATGAATTTTCTGAATCATACAATGCATTTGAATTCTATTTATCTAGGGCATGCTATGCCTTAAAACTTTTCCAGATGCACAGGTTTGCCTGTACTCAGAGTAAATTTTGAGGTGAAAATACGGCCATTTTAGCCATAGGGTCCACATGAACCTTAAATTGCAAAAACAAATATTTTCATAACTGCTTACTTGGCCGAATTAGTCACGGAGGAAGTCGTATTCATACGATTATTTAGCACCACCTCTGGTGTCTCGTCCAGTTATGCAATCAAATGAATGGTCATATCTATCTATGGACCCTATTACAAAGATCAGGCCATTGAACAATGAATGTTGCCTCCCCCTAATAGAAAAAGTACCCAGGGTGAGAGAGTGACAAGATATGCATGTAACAGACATCACCAAAACCACCAGTGTGTGAGATGTTAGACATCATGAAATGGCAAACATTACAAGAACACTGACTAAGAACAAGGCTGATAATGTTCTACAAAATTATATAAAATAAAATATTGCCATCAAATCACAAAAATTGTTACTGCAGAGTCACTCCAATACAAGATCCACCAATAAAGATGCCAACTGACATATCCAATGTATCAAAGACAGCTACAAATTTTCTTTCTTTTGTCAAACCATTAAAGACTGGAACAATTTATCTTCTGACATAACCAAAAAGGAATTATAGTTAACCCGTACCAATGTAAACTCGTACCAACGTCAACTCGTACCACTAAAAAATAACTCGTACCAATGTAAACTCGTACCACTGCTAACTCGTACCAACTTATTTAAATGCATTTGATTGGTGTTTAATTATGAATATATACTGTTATTTTTCTCAATACCTCTTTAAGTCTGTAAAATGTATATAATTTGAAAGTAAAATGACCAATCTGTAGCTAATGTTCCATGTGTATTAGATATAGACAATACATGTACCTTTGGCAGATTTGATTTGTTGTCTCCCTTGAATCATTCTTTTTTAAACTTATACTGATAACCATTGGATTTAATTTTTAATCATTCCAAATCAGTTACATTGAATAGATTTGGGTACTTTTCTTTTGTTTCTCGAAGGAATTTTATTCACTAAAAGAATTAATTTAGTGTGTTTTAAAGGTTGTAAATTGTTTATGAACAACATGTTAAAAGTATTAAATTTTTTATATATAATATTTTGCACAAGGTATGATTACCGACCGAGCAAGAGTTGCATAGCCAGTGAAGGTTGTTTTTTTAGTTGTAATGATAAATGAACGAGGTAAGGGCAAAATAGCCAGTCACGATCGTTAAGTACTTCTATGTATTGTTATCAAAATATGACAACTTCTTTTAAGATTTTAAGTAATGTCATGTTCATTTTTAAAATGTGTGAGATATGCATTGCTTTGAAAAGAGTAGTGACACCTTCACAGGAAAGTAAATGAGACCTGAAATCTGAAAACCTGAAAACAAGTTGATTAGTTAATAATCAACCAATAATCACACAATCAAAGGAATATCATATATTAATTAGCAGGGTATTAAGGTAATTAAGACAATTTATATTAGTATCTTAATTTAAAAAAAACCCGTATTTTTGTCCAAGTTTTCATTAAAATCCAGTATAAAATTACAGTAATTCAACTTTTTTTTTATTAATTTTAGAAAGAAAAGACACCACAAAACATTCGTATTTTTTAAAATATTTTTAATGGTACGACTTCCCAGTGGTACGACTTTAAGTTGGTACGAGTTAACATGGTACGAGTTTCCGTTGGTACGAGTTAACTTGCTTCCACCAAAAAGCACCACCACAGAAACCTTTAAGGGTGCACTCATTCACGAGTTGCTACTTGATACCAATCCACACCTGAAGTAAAAAAGCAATCATGTTTTTATCTTAATAAAAAATTAAATATAAGAAAAATAAAATAAAAACAAAGAAAAATGTTAAAAAATTATACATTTAATATAACAAATATTTAACATAACAAAAAAATGGAATACAAAAACCTGACAATCTAAGTTTAATAGTATTTGATAAATTACAAATTTGGAAGCATTTACATGTATTAGGCATGCGCCAGAAAGTAAATATGGTTTTCTGAAACTGAAGAAGAAGATTTAAGTATTTGATACCCACTAGTTGCTTGATTTGCTGTCAGATTCAGACACAAGGAAATTAGTGTGCACCTAAAGCACTGTCCCTTGTTGAGTTGCCCTGCCACAATCATCAATTTTGCAGAGAACGTTTAAGATCATTTTATATAGTATCTTATACATGTTATATAATATTGGTTTAGATATTATCCCACTGCCCACTGTTATCATGCATAATTAGTCAATTAATATACACCAAACTTGAGTTGTTTTTTTTATGAATGAGTTGCACCAGTTGACTGAGGTTAATCAGGTGTAAAGGACGTCATAAAAAATTCGTTTATTTTGGTGTATTAACCAGCATTGTGGCATGGGCAGTTTCAGGAAACTGCACTTATTTGAGAGTCATCTTTCTTGTACTGTTCGTATAACAGAATTACATGTATGTTTGCAATTTTGTTATTACCCATGAGGGACTTTAATTGGAATAAATCAGGAAATGGAAAATAAATAATATATGCATAATAAGATGAATTACACAAAGTAAAACAAATCAATAAAAAAAAATTGGTACATGTTAAAATTAAAAGTGAACCCAACCATTAAACATTTGCTGTAGAAGTAAACAAGTTTGCATATTAATATGGATTACATGTATGTAAATGATCAGAGTTTTGAAAAGGTGAAAGGGTGCCATCATGATCTACAATTTTTTAAAACAAAGATACATTGTAGCAGACAATAAACAAACATCATAAAATCAAGCTTTTTTCTTGTTTCTTGGCTATAGTATATCCTATCCAGCAACTTTTCATTTTTGAGTATAACAGTGGACAAATCAGTTCTGAATTCGGGGATAACATGTATTTCATGAACTATCTGGTCAATTAACTTTGTATCCAGAATTTTTTATTAATCATGAAGAGACATTGGGGAATTTTAATGAAACAATGGTGACATAAAGTTCTCCATTGAGCTTCTCTAGGGCTACATGGGAAGTCCTAGGGAAACATACATGTAGTTGCTCACTTCAACTGGTGTGGTGATCCCTGGACACTGTAAATTTATAAACATGTCCTGTGTATTTGTAGTTTGAACTAATATACCTCGATCCGTTGATATTGGTTTAATTAGCTATAAAAATATCTTATGTTTTCAATTTTTAAATGAAATTTAAAGTTACAATCTATTTAATGGAATATCTATAATCTACAATTCCTGTAATACACATATAGTGGTTGAGGGATTGATGCAAGCTCTTCCATTAACATTTTCCATTGTAATGTAATACATGTAACTACAAGGTTCAATGCCTGTCAAGTCTATTAATTAAGAAACAAAAATTTCATGTAAATGTGTTTTAGGGAGGTAAATTCTTGACAACTTCAAAGAAGATATCATATAGCAGTGCCATAAACAATAAAGGAAGATACTATTTTGTGCAACCTACAGTCTTTTTTCTTTTTTTCAGTCTCGTGTGTCCATTAATAAGCCAACAGACAGAAACAAAACTAACGGGCCAGACCCACCATTACTAATTCATGATTCTACAGACAAAAAGTCTTTCCCCTTTCAACCAAAGTGCCATATTACTGTGAAGGATGCTTTATCTGCAATAAGCCGTGCCAAAACTGAACTTTGTAAACAGGAAATTGCAGATGTTTCTTGTTTGTCATTAGAAGGAAAACTTTTCCCAAAGGATATACCAAATTATTGTCCTTTCAAAGGTAAAGAATTAGTCAGGTAAAGGGGAGGCACTGCAATCAATCAAATTTTCAACAAGAAAAGAAATTATTTATTAAAATAGGACTGCATATGATGTTCAGATGCTTCTTACTTATGTGCAATTGGAACAACTAATGGTTTACCATGTTCATGATGTTTGCTGAAGAACAAGACAAATATATCAAACAACTAGTGCACAATCCATAAATGCATCTTACAAAACCATTACCTAATTCAATGATTGTATACAAATTCATTTAGCATTGTATCCAATCTAAATAAAAACAGATCTCTCATTGCTCCCGTTTTCTGATATGTTGCATGGGAGATCTAACAAAACCTGCTTTGAGGTCACATGTGAGTGACCTCGTAGGTGTGTCTTTTTTTACCAATGAAAATGAGTCTTCGGTGATCTTGAAAGTTTATCGTGAGGAAAAGGGGATGTAATTCATTTTATTTACGAAGAAATCATCAGTCCAAAAAATGCAAATTTTTTTTATTGGTTTATTGATAGGTCATCAGCTCATTTGCATATCATTATAAATTTATAACTTCCAGTTCACTCTCACATGTGACCTCAAAGCGGGTTTCATTAGATCTCCCACGCGACATATCAGAAAAGGGGAGCGATGAGAGATCAGTTTTTAATTAGATTGCATTGTATCCCACTAAAGTACAATACATATTGCTTAATGTTTTATCTTTTTCAAAATGTATATTAGGGAAAAAGAAGATATATTTAGTATTCTTTTTGTAAAAGATAGAATGAGCTTTAATAAATTTTTAGGGCAATGATAAAATTTGGCATTAAACTCAAATCATGCTTAATGCATGGAAAGTTGTCTCATTGACACTCATACCACCTCTTCTTCTTATTATATATCTATTTAAGTCTTTCAGAAAACTGAAGAGCAAATAGTTTTTCAATTACTATGACGACATATAGATTTATCCATTTAACTTTTTGAGATAATAATTATATAACTTTATATACAAATGACTAACATATTTGTATGTTACAAGCAGTGTTAGAATGTCAACCATCTACTGTAAATTCTGATATGATTGTAAATTATTTATTACCAATAATGTGTCTGAGTGAGAATCACAGTAATAATGTATATTATCATATTTAATTTTTACAGGAAATCATACCTCTGGATTTTACTATGGATGCTTTGGAGACAAGACAGAACAAAGAGATTTGTCTCATCACAAAGAATTTCCAGATACAAACTCTCCTAAGAATTGTATAAAATACTGCACAAATGGAGGTATAAATGTAATTTCTAATCCTGAATTTTGATATCAGAAGAGTTTTTTATGCCCCTGCCGTAGCGGAGGGGGCATTAATTTTACCCTTGTCAGTCTGTATGTACGTCTGTACGTCCCAAAGTTGGTTTCCATTCTCTAACTTTAGTTTGCCTCAGCCAAATGTTATGAAACTTTTTACACAATGCTTACTACCACTAAATACAGATCAGGTTTGAATTTTGGTGGTGTCACTTTTTCTGTTTTAGAGTTAAGCCCTTAACTAACAGAAAAATTGCTAAATTTGTCTTTCTGTTCTCTAACTTAAGTTTGCCTACACCAAATGTTATGAAACTTATACACAATGATAAGTACTATAATATACAGATCAAGTTTGAATATTGGTGCTGTCACTTTTACTGTTCTAGAGTTATGCCTTTTCAAATGGAAAAATTGCTGAAAAATTTCAAAAATATCTATTAAGTATTTTTTTAATTTAAAATTGAAGTTATCTTCCTTTGCCCATAATTATAGTTGATTCAACTACAATCAATGCTTTTTAAAATCTTCTTTGAAAATTGGAGTTATCTTTCTTTGACCAGAAAAGTAGTTGAATCAACTAAAACCAATGCTTTATTCAAATCAATTTTCCATTTTACTACCAATTGATAAATTAAAGCAATCTTTACCATTCAGTGCTTACAAGCATTTGGATTACCATTCTAGGGTTATGCCCCTTTACAAATGGAAAAATTGCTGATTTTTTGTTTGTTTCTGTTCTCTTAACCTTAATCATTGTTAGTTTGTCTCAACTAAATTTAATGAAATGTATATATAATGCTTATTACCACTAAACTCAGTTTAATTTCAAATTTTGGCAGCTTTACTTTTACAGTTCTTGAATTATGTCCTTTTATAACGTTATATGCTAGTGGGGGTATCATCTCCCTATGGACAGATTACAATTTTCATAAACTGATACCATTATTTTTTTTTATCAAACTATGAATGCTTAGTTCATGATATAGAAATTGAAATACATTTTGCTTTTTACGCTTACGGATAATATATATTTTGCATTTATTGGTGTAGTTAACAAAAGCTTTATATTTGTGTCTTATCACAGGCAAATTTTCCTATATTTCTAGGTTATTTATATGCTGGGTTACAATACATGAAGGAATGTTGGTGTGGTGACAGATTTGGTAGCCATGGTAAAGTGGACAACTCATTGTGTAATAACCAGTGTCCTGGGGACCCATCTAAACCATGTGGTGGGTACCAGGCTAATAGCATCTATACAACTGGATTAGGAGGTAGGTCATAGTGTCGCTGTTGTCTTTCAGTAGAAATGATATGCATGATATAAAGTAAACAAGTAGCTATAGACATTGCACAGTTATCCATGAGAACTTTGACATGTATGTAAAATACTTTATAAATATCATTTATATCACATGAATTGATGCATGATGGTTAAGTAAATGGACAAACTCACATATATTTTAATGAAAGTTTCCAGCAACTAGACAGTAGAAAATAGAATAGAGAATGGAAACGGAGAATGATTCAAAGGGATAAAAACCTGAATAAAGTGCAGAAAACAGCAAAAGGCTCCCGATGGGCCTTTAACGCAGTGTGAAAATCCAGCACAATTATAACCCAAATAATATAGCCAAAAAGGGTTCAGTAATATGACTTTATGGATTTCCTTGTAAAACAATATGTTGTTGTCCTTTAGGAATTAGAAAAGTAGGAAGAACAATAAAGGTAAAGAGATATATTTGGGAAATGACACTGTTGGTGAAATAAATTTTAAGTTAATGGCACTGCTTTTTTGTAGCAAAAATAAAGAACCCAGTTGAGTTATTAGGACCAATAACTCAAACCACTAAAGTAAAGATTGTATTTGTTTTGACCTTGAATGGTCGTGCTGTCAGACAGGTCAGAAGGCTACTGAAGGCAATCTACCACAGAGATCATTTCTACTATATTCATGTTGATAGTGTAAGTATTGTAAGAATTTGAGACTTTTTTTTAAAGACACTGTTATTTTGTAAATAATCACTCATTACTGATATATTGCAATGCTGTTACATCCGTCTTAGTTTTTCATGGTTATAGAAAATGCATAAAGGTTTCATGTTTATAGACTATTTACTTTTTTTAGTAAAACATATCTATTAAAAATACTCACAGCAGATTTCACTGTCAGACAATAAAGTATAGACAGGATATTAGTTCCTTCATTACTGGAAATAATTCAAATGCAGTTATATTGTATATATGGAAATTTCCCATTTAAATAATGATTTTAATTTTATTAATGAATTGAAGTTATTTTTGAAAACATCACAATAACTTGTGAATATATCGTAAGAATAATATACTTTTACCTAAATCTGCTTTAAAAATACAAAATAAAAACACCTGAAGTTTCCAGTATAGCTTTTTCTATAAAATGTGTATTTTTTATTAATTTAAAGATTGATATTTTTCAGAGACAACAGTATTTATATGATGAACTGTTACCATTAGAATCAATGTTACCTAATGTAAGGCTGACCAGGAACAGGTTTGCTACCATATGGGGAGGAGCAAGTTTACTACAAGCTCACCTCGCATTCATTAAAGAGCTTCTAGAAATGACTGACTGGACATGGGACTATTATATAAATCTAAGTGAAAGTGACTATCCTATAAAGTAAGTATATAACTGTGTAAAATCATATTTTTAAATAAGTTTATGAGTCTTAATCATTTGCTGATTAACGACAGCAGTACTGTTTACTGAGTCTACAATACAAAACATATGTAGATATAAGGAGATGTGGTATGAGTTCCAACGAGACAACTCTCCATCCAAGTCACAATGTGTAAAATGTAAACCTTTATAGATCAAAGTACAGCCTTCAACACAAAGCCTTTGCTGACACAATACAGCAAGCTATAAAGAGCCCAAAAATGAATAGCGTAAAACAATTCAAACAGGAAAAACCAACGGTCTAATCTATATAAAAAATTAGAAACACTTATGAACCACATACAAAAAACGACAACAACAGGTTTACATGTTGACATTTATGTAGAATTTTCATAAAATAAGGATCCATTCAACTTTTGTGACTTTGTGTGGGTTTGATTGATGTTTTCACATTAAAGGTAGCAGGAGTGAACCACTGAAAGTAAAACTTAACTTTGGAATATCTTAGCAATTCACAAAGAATAAAATGCAAATCTAACTATGGAAAATTTTCCTATAAATTGCAACTTGTCATCTTATGTGATTAAATCTACATTTAGTTAATTGAAACCTTTATGTAGACTCTTAACAGATCAAGACTACAATTAACATATGGATGAAATAAATGATTTCTGCTGGTTTCCATATCAATCAAGGAACTCTTCCCAACTACACAAAAAATTGGCAATGTAAAAATCTCCTCAAATTTGCCTCTTACATCAGATTTGATATTTGTATGCAGATAATAGTTTTATAGACGTTTTTGTAACTTTAACAAGTTGATATATAAGGGCCATTTTTATATGTCAAAAAAACTTTAAATAATTATTCTTTTAAAGCTTTTGGTCAGGTTCATAAAAGCTTGATAAATAATGCTTAATGAATTTATCTTTTAGAAATTTAGAAACTCTTGTGAATTTTCTGACAAGATACAATGGGAAAGTTTTTATGAAGTCCCATGGCAGAGACACACCAAAGTGAGTATAAATAACAGTGGGAACAATTCAGATTATTTTACACATAAACTCTTGATTAAATGTAATTTTTATACGACCGCAAAATTTGAAAAAATTTTCATCGTATATTGCTATCACGTTGGCGTCGTCGTCGTCGTCGTCGTCCGAATACTTTTAGTTTTCGCACTCTAACTTTAGTAAAAGTGAATGGAAATCTATGAAATTTTAACACAAGGTTTATGACCACAAAAGGAAGGTTGGTATTGATTTTGGGAGTTTTGGTCCCAACATTTTAGGAATAAGGGGCCAAAAAGGGCCCAAATAAGCATTTTCTTGGTTTTCGCACTATAACTTTAGTATAAGTTAATAGAAATCTATGAAATTTTGACACAAGGTTTATGACCACAAAAGATCGGTTGGGATTGATTTTGGGAGTTTTGGTTTCATCAGTTTAGGAATTAGGGGCCAAAAAAGGGCCCAAATAAGCATTATTCTTGGTTTTCGCACAATAACTTTAGTTTAAGTAAATAGAAATCAATGAAATTTAAACACAATGTTAATGACTACTAAAGGAAGGTTGGTATTGATTTTGGGAGTTTAGGTCCCAACAGTTTAGGAATTAGGGGCCAAAAAGGGACCCAAATAAGCATTTTTCTTGGTTTTCGCACCATAACGTTAGTATAAGTAAATAGAAATCTATGAAATTTAAACACAAGGTTTATGACCATAAAAGGAAGGTTGGTATTGATTTTGGGAGTTTTGGTCCCAACAGAATATGGGGCCCAAAGGGTCCAAAATTAAACTTTGTTTGATTTCATCAAAATTGAATAATTGGGGTTCTTTGATATGCCGAATCTAACTGTCATGACTGTGTATGTAGATTCTTAACTTTTGGTCCCGTTTTCAAATTGGTCTACATTAAGGTCCAAAGGGTCCAAAATTAAACTTAGTTTGATTTTGACAAAAAATGAATCAGTTAGGTTCTTTGATATGCTGAATCTAAAAATGTACTTAGATTCTTGATTATTGGCCCAGTTTTCAAGTTGGTCCAAATCGGGGTCCAAAATTAAACTTTGTTTGATTTCATCAAAAATTGAATAAATGGGGTTCTTTGATATACCAAATCTAACTGTGTATGTAGATTCTTTATTTTTGGTCCTGTTTTCAAATTGGTCTACACTAAAGTCCAAAGGGTCCAAAATTAAACTTAGTCTGATTTTAACAAAAATTGAAATCTTGGGGTTCTTTGATATGCTGAATCCAAAAATGTACTTAGATTTTTTATTATGGGCCCAGTTTTCAAGTTGGTCCAAATCAGGATCTAAAATTATTATATTAAGTATTGTGCAATAGCAAGTCTTTTCAAATGCACAGTATTGCGCAATGGCAAGAAATATCTAATTGTACAATATTGTGAAATAGCAAATTTTTTTTTAATTAGAGTTATCTTACTTTGTCCAGAATAGTAAGCAAGAAATATCTAATTGCAAAATATTGTGCAATAGCAAGATTAATTTTTAATTGGACTTATCTTTCTTTGTCCAGAATCAACTTAAATCTTTGTTATATACAATATACAATGTATATTCACTTTTTACTACCAACTGATAAATTAAAATAATCTTTACCATTCAGTGATAACAAGCAGTTTTTTTACATCTTAATATTTTATGATGTATTTAAATGAGTAGTTATTGTTGCAAACTCCATTAGAAATTTTAATTGAGATTAGTTTTGGAATAAGGGAAAGGGGGATGTGATTAAAAAAATTGGGTTCAATTTTTCTCATTTGAAATTTCATAAATAAAAAAGAAAATTTCTTCAAACATTTTTTTGAGAGGATTAATATTCAACGGCATAGTGAATTGCGCTAAGAGAAAACAAAAATTTTAAGTTCATTAGAACACATTCATTCTGTGTCAGAAACCTATACTGTGTCAACTATTTAATCACAATCCAAATTTAGAGCTGAATCCAGCTTGAATGTTGTGTCCATACTTGCCCCAACCGTTCAGGGTTCAACCTCTGCGGTCGTATAAAGCTACGCCCTGTGGAGCATCTGGTTATAACATCTGATCTTGTAATGTAAAGTTACATTTATTGACAACAGACGCATAAAATTTTTCACAATCTACCTATCATAAAAAATCACTTTGGAGGGTGACACCTGATCAACCAGTGAAGATATTACCTTATATCACAACTAATAGTGTATACAGTACTAGATCCATTGATTTTCATTGAAACCAATTTTTAAGATTCAGGAAATCTTGTATTTTCATGGATGTTTTATTGATATGCCGAAGTCTGTTTACAAGCCTTTAGAAAATGAGTATTTCTTGGACAATTAAAAGTGTGGTTTCCATATACCCATCAAATACTGTAAATTCAGACATTATTGCATGCATTTATTATTGCGATGTTGTCATTGTAGACTCAAATGCAATTTTAATTTTTGCAATATTGAGAAACACCCTGTTTTATTTATATAAAAGATGTCAAAATGCATGTTTGAATTATTGCGATCATAACCCTGTCACATTTTTCGCAATAATAAAAACATCACAAAACTGAATTTACAATACACCAAAATTAGTATCCAACAAATACAAATCCACAGTAATCATTTTGTTTGGTTGATTTTTAAAATTTTCTCAGTACCCTAAATTAAAATGATTCAACATTTTTTTATTACAGATTTTTGAAAAAGCAGGGACTTGACCAAATTTTTCATGAATGTGACAATCATCTTTGGAGACTTGGGCCTAGGGAACTTCCTAATGGGCTGCGTTTTGATGGAGGAAGTGATTGGGTTGGACTACATAGAAAGTTCTGTGAATATGTAATTACCTCGGATCCTTTATTAGATGGACTCCAGGAATTCTATAAATACACATTACTTCCTGTGGAGGTAAGACAATACAATTTAAAACACTTAATCATAATCTTATCAATAAAATGAAATGTTATATAAAAAGTCAACTTTACAAAATATTGAGAGGAGAAGTACAATCTCCAGTAATAGGCCAATGTACAATCTGTGTGACACACTCTAAAATCTAAAACAAGATTAAATAAAGACAGTAAAAGAATTTTAAAGAACAACCAATAAAAAAAGTTTCACAGGAAGGTTCCTGATGAAATTCCATCAGCTTGTTCTATTACAGAAAACTATGACTTGCATTAATTGTTATTTGTGGATAATGCTCAATCTGTTTTACTGTGGATAATGCTCAATCTGTTTTACTGTGGATAATGCTCAATCTGTTTTACTGTGGATAATGCTCAATCTGTTTTAATGTGGATAATGCTCAATCTGTTTTACTGTGGATAATGCTCAATCTGTTTTACTGTGGATAATGCTCAATCTGATTTAATGTGGATAATGCTCAATCTGTTTTACTGTGGATTCATTTATCTCCATGGGTACCAATTTTAGTGGATTAAGAAAAATAATGAATCCACAGTTAAAAGAGGGTATAAAGTGGCCCAAGACAGTAATGTACAGCATTTATATTCAGATAAGATTTTTAAGCATTTTTGTTTATTCAATCAGGAAAATGTAAAAATAATTCCTATCAGGCCTTGTGGTCATGAAAGTTTAGTGTAACATTATCATACTCTGCCTTGAGAATTCAATCAATCAAAATACTGGATTTGGTGTTTTTCAATCTCCCATGAATGGAATAATTTTTTTTGAGAATAGGCCCAACCGATTTGATAAAGCATTTGCAAGTCCTGATTTTAAAAAAGCCAAAATGATTCAACTTGTAATGTTTATTCTTCCTTTTTACCCTCAAAATTCTGTATGAAAAATTCAGTCAGTCATAACTAATGTAATCACACACAAGTTATTATAAATTATTCACTTTAAAAAAAAGGGGGGTGGAACAATGGTAATTCCTGCTTTTGTGATTACTTATGTACTGACAAATAATTGTTTTAGAAAAGTATTGTCTTGTAAATTTAAATCATACATCTGTCAATTAAATTCATTATTTGAAATCTGTCATAGGATATTTTGTTTGACTTGTTTATCATTCATGAATGTTTTATTTTCAGTCATTCTTTCACACAGTTCTTCAGAACAGTATATTCTGTGATAAATGGATGGACAACAATCTACATGTAACAAACTGGATCAGAAAGAAAGGTTGTAAATGTCAGAATAAACACATCGTAGACTGGTGTGGATGTTCTCCAAATGATTTCAAATCTACAGATTTACAAAGACTAATGGTAGGTAAAACTTTGCTGGCATATTATTACTGAAATAACTGTAAACCAATTAAAGCAGGTATTTCATGCAATTTATTGTTATGATTTAAATGTACATTACTTTTTACTTGGGGATTTATGGAAACAAATGCTGACAAAAATTATTTAGTTTATAGTCATTTTGATATTTAACCTATGATATGAATGTAAATTGAGAGCCAAGCTTTGTCTCATATGGACAAATTTTGTAAGTGTAACACAGTATGACTGTGTCTGAAGTCATAACCACCATCAGACATTTGATTTTTGACTTCAATGAATTAAGCCTCAATTAGAGCCACTAAAATGAAAATGAGTCTGCAAACTTTCAGAAATGTGAAGATAATGCTTAAAAAAAACTAACATTCAGTTTTCCCACCAGAGGTGGTTCCCTAAGGGTATTTCTGCTTTCGCCTATGTAAACTCTGACTGCCATGAAACTGTACAATAGTGTTGAACGTGGCCTTAAACACAAATCTGTAAACCAATCAATCACAGTTGTAAGAAGATGATCTGGCAAACTTTCAAATTTGATTGTAGAATATTTTTTAAATTTGAATTTGTTAATATAATGCGGTTGAAAAAATGGAATATAACTTAAAAGGTGATATTGATTTCTCACTTGTTAATTGCTATCATTTTAGACAGTTTAAACATAAATAAAATGGTTTAACTTGAAGGACAAAAAGCTATTTCTTTTTATCTTTCCAGGTCTTTGAACAGCGACCCAGATTTTTTGCCAGGAAATTTGAACCAGCTGTCAATCAGGACATAATCAACAGTTTAGATCTGTACTTGTTTAAAGACAGACCACAAGATATGAAATCCTACACAAAGTACTGGCAGAATGAATTCCATTTCAAAGATAAAACAAGCAACAAGACAGATACACTTCTTAGTTTTTATGGCTCATTTCAAAGAAAGAGTTTAGAAAGTCAGAAACTTGCATCCTGTCACCTGAAACCAGTTCGAACATTAGAGTCCCATGCTTACTTTGCAGAGGATCACTATAATGGGGCTTTAGTCTTATATGAAGCTCAGCATGAACAATCAGGGAAGATAGTTACATTAGAATCTCATTTTACAAGAAGACGTCATTATATCGTGAGTGATCCCCAGGGACCAGCTGGTAGATTACTTAGCTTAGAGGTAATATTTTGTTCTGAAAATAAGTAGAAGCAAATATTTTTCTTACCAAACTGCTGTACTTTTACTTAGAAAATGATTTTGGTGTTAACATTTCAGCACCTGTGCAGTTCACATTAGCTAAAATTTTAATTCAATCTTTCAGACAAGTAGCATGTTGAACTTAAATTTTATAATACAACAAAAGTTTAATTCTTATTAGCACAACAATTATTATTTAAGATAAAAATATTGGTAAAGGGAGATAAGACAAGAGAGAAATATTTAGGAAAATAATTTGACCAGCGCTAAAAAATAATTGAGAGGGTTGGAAACCATATGCTATTTTTTTCTGTGGAGAGTAGAATTTTTATTTATACATGGCATAATAACCGTTAATTCCTTTTACAGATAGGCACTGAATATGATCTGAAAGAAAATATATTTAGAAATTTTGGACAACTGGTAGGTCCATATAGTGATTTGACATTAGAGCACAGTTGGTCCAGTGGTTCAGACTTCACAGTATCTGTAGCCTGGATAGACCCAACAGATGTTGTAGCAGCATCATATGACATTGAAATTCCAGGGACCAATCATATAGGTTCTCTTAAGCCTGACTTAAAAGTTCCACTTAGACCCGGTGTATGGAAAGTAAAATTAATGCATAAATGGGAGGTTGTAGCAGAAACATCATTTTTAGTAGTGCCATTAACTACATTCCAACATAGGCCAGTAACATTTCAACAAGTACTTTCATTTCATAATGGACCAGGTAGCCTGTATATTGATAAAGATTTTAAAGAGTTTGACAAAGTCCTACAGGTAAACAGGACTGTTCAGTTACAAAAGGATGCAGATTCTAATGGTAGGAAAACAGGTGATCAGCTAGACCAATGGGTTGACAATTTAACCAAAGCATTCTGGGAATATCAAAATATATGTATATCTGGTGAAAGTTCTATAGGTTGTTTAGAGTTAGATATTTTGTGAGAAGACTTTGTGGAGTTCAAGGTCAGAAGATCCAAAATCAGAGCTCCATGGAATAGATTCTAAATCTGGTCGTTTAAGATAGCATTAATCAAAATTAGTCTTTTAATCTATGCATTATTATAATTAATAGCTGTGGACCAAATTTAGCATGAAATACTGAAATTGCCCTCACTTTGCATCTGTCGTACAGGCCTACAGGGATAGAACTTTAGACTTTGGCAATGGTAGCCCACAGCTTAAATTTTGTAGCCCATATATATAGTCCTATACAAGAAAAGCAGAAATTTCAGTTGCCAACACCAAATTTTAGGGACCATTAGCCTGCTAATTTCATACCCTGGTCATATATATGTTATATGAAAACTGTTAAGTTTAGTCCTCTCTCTTTTGCATAATAGGTTCTTTATCTTAAGGTATAATAAGATATTGTACATTCATGATAAAAATGTTACAGTCAGAGATTCAGAAATTGCTATGACATAATTTTTATATATGACCAAATGGGAAAATACACTGGAGATTTTTGTCCTCTGATATAACTAAACCTGTTTTAACCTATTTCTTCAGAAGTGGGACAGATTACGTAATTAAATTCCTTGCTGGCTAGTGGAGAGCATGATTTAATGCACATTGGGTCATTCTTGTGAAAGAGAACGATACAGACTTCTAAGAGCCTACTGTTATTTAATTTCAATGAATGAGACAATGAATTCATACATGTGCCAATAATTGCAATTGCTTGACCAAGTTGTAACCTTAATAAGTGATATATGTTGTTAAAACTATTTATTGATGGATAATATTATGTTTTATTTTTTATTTTAGTTAATTTTCTTTCTTAATTTCATTTGTCATTAAAATATGTGAAATAGGTTAATCAAGTCTCTGATATTTTAATTATCTATTTCATAATTCAATTCAATTCAATATTTTATTTACGTCTCACCTTGTGTATAAAATTACACAAAACATTTATAAAAGATACATTTTGTATACATAAGCCAATCTGTTCAGATTTATGAGAGACTATAATCAACTAAAACAATATGTATATGACTATTTGTACATAAGGGCTATTCCAGTAAAAATTATCCAGGGGGGGTGGAACGCCACTTATTTTTTGACCCCCCACCTATGGAAAAGATTTAAAAAATACACCCCCACCTAGAACATGTATTTTCTTCCAAGACCCCCTACCTAGAGAAAAAAAATAAAAGTTAGCTAGTTTTTTAAAGTATACAAAAATGTTGCATCCTGTCAAATAAATGTAAAATTTGTTGGTTTATCTATTTCAGTGCATCCAAAAAGGGGGGGCCCCCTGGCCACCCCCTAAATCCGCCTCTGGTCTCAATGGCAATCATACCACATCTTCTTTTTTATACTAGCTATGTTGCTATTAAAATATAAAATGAAACATGTAACAATGTTATGGAGCAGCAGACGACAGATGCAACATGACGGCAATAGCTCACAGTGACCGAAAAAGGGGGGTGCGATTTTAATTATGGCCCATTTTTATTTTTAAAACTGTCAATAACATTTTCAGGTACGACATATTCTTCAGGTGGGGAAACTGGTTGGCACCAACCATTTGATTTTTCAGAGTTTAGTTTGAGCCATAAAATATTTTTGGTAGGCACAATGTAATTCTTTTTTTATTTTTTGTATTTCTTATATACATTTTTTTTTCAATAGGCAAATGTTGAGGAAGATGATATACTCTCCTGTGTAACAAGGCCATATTTTTCCGCAAGAATTAGGCCATTTTTTTCCTTCAATACCACCCACGCAACATGCGCAATAAAAATCTAATTGTCTGTACCAAATATAAATATTTTTTTATGGACCGCATAGTTTGGATGTCACCCACACATATTTTTTTGTGGGGAGACGGTATACAAGGGAGAGGGTACTTGAAGTTGTTATAAACTGTATGCAATAAAATATTATTTGGGACAAAAATTGCAAAGAATTGGCCAGTCCACCTTATTAAGGACATATTCTTTGCAAGGAAAGAGATTTAAGTACAGCAAATTCTGCCATTTCAATTTCAATGAATATACAATAACTTCTTCCAACGGCAACAATATTTAAGTTAACCTTTATTTACAATGTTTAAACTGGTACTGTTGCCTTGTTCATGTTCATGTTGGTTTTTTTTACATTAAATTTGGGTCTTCGTCGATACCATACTTATTCCAGACGTTCCGTATCAGAGGACATTTCATGCAATTCCTCTGCACTTCTTGTATCATTATATCTTCATCACGGTGACAAGAATAACAGTATAGAGTACCATTAATTCATAGAACAAAACAACAAATCGCTGAAGAAGTCATGTTTACAAAATGTCAAAATGAGCCAAAGACCAAAAAATGACAAGGACAGTTAAGCGTCTTTTATGGAGACAAAAACTATATTCCTAAAAAGTCTTTGGGGTTCTTCAATCGAAATAATAGCAAGCTAAACTAAATGAGATTATTATAAGGGCTAAATCTCGTCTGTACTAGCCAAATTTAACAAATTTAAAGTTGTTTATAAAAAAAATATATATCATGAATGATGGTTAATTACGTTTTTCGGGTTATCAGTTAGACCGCATGGTTTTATTATTACAATAGGAAAACACCCGAGACGTGAAATCGCATGGTTCTATTATCATAGGTAAACATCCGAGACGTCCCAAAAATATATAGGTGCTCCTATTATTGGAGGAACATTACACAGTTGTGTACACACACATGGCGGCATTGAACACGATCGGAAATTCATTTGACGATATCTAAACGTTTCGAAACGAAGTGAAAAGTATCGTGCGCCACGTGGGCGCTTACATTTGTCACTGTATGCGCCATTTCTTGTCAAAATGCGCTATAGGCGCAGGTCCTTCCCGATCACTGGTTTGACAAGAACACAAACGGACGCTTAAAATTAGTGGTCTGCCAACTTTTTTGCAGTCGGATGACCTTTTCAGGAGAATCTTCCTTCATAACAGGGGGAACAATATGTTTAACCTATCATTCAGAAACCCCCCACCAACAGAAATGAATTTAAATCGGGACCACCACCCTCCAGAATACAATTATGTTGATAACCCCCCACCTATGGAAAAAAATATCGTCGGCGTTCCGCCCCTCCTAGGTAAATTTTACTGGAATAGCCCTAATAAATATTAAACTTGAATGGTAAAATTATACAACAATAGTATTCACTTATTATTTACAATATAAAACTTCTCAACATCTTTTAAGAATAAAATTACAGGTTTTGGCATATAGTCTTATAATATCTTGATTGGAAAATAAAAATACCATTTTCTGACAATCTGTAAAACTATTAAAATGTTCATCAATTTTAAGAGACTAAGTAAAAAGAACTTGTCTAAGATCATTATAAACAGGACAATGTAAAATAACATGATATTCATCTTTGACAGTATTAAAACAATTAAAAACAACATCTCTCTTCCAGCGGCAAATTTTCATACCTCCCAGTTTCCAGTCTAATAGGAACAACATCTAAATTTTGCAAAGGCGCTTCTTTCACAAAAAGGCATTAACAGTTTCACATGTTTTAGTTACAAACTGAAATTGCATGTATATTTTTGATTTTTGAAATAGTGAAATTCATCAGTTTTACAGTTTAGCTTAATTTTAAACCATTGTTAAAATATATTTCCTGTAATATTGTAAATATGAGACTTTGAAAACATTGTAAATGAAAAAGAAACTAGTTACATATCATTCATATCACTTTGAAAGTACTTTCAAGCTTTAAACTAAATGTGTCTTGTATTGCTGAAATCCTACAAAATCATTCATATACATTGTATCTGTAATTTTTTTTAATTCATAACTTTTATATTAATTACCATAATTTCAGAATTAAATCTGAAACAGAAAAACCCCAATTTTTTTTAATTTATTGAAAAACTGAAAAGTTTGTTCATCATGAAATGTAATTCAAAGGTAAATTGTCTTTCTCACTGGTGCAAAGTCATCAAGTTAATGCATATGAAACCCAGTGAAATTTGAATATAAAGAATTACAATTCACTTTATTATTAAAAAAGTATTTTACTTACAAAATGTACATGTATATATATCCATTATATCAAAATGTTATTCAAGGCTATATATATTTCTATAAAAGAAGATTTTTTTCCAATATATGCTTTTTTTCCCAAATTATACATGTTTGGGGTAAAAATTTGCATTCAAAAGACATAAAAACAGGAATTAATTAATAAGACAATCTAACTTTAGCAAACAACCTATTTTTATTGAGTACAATTTGTTTTACAACTGTACATTTAGAATAATTGATATATGTATATTCTGGTCTTCACATTATACTACTGTGTTCATTACATTTAGTGAAATTTACTTTTTATGGTGCTATGGTAATATTTGTTTTCAAACATGTATGCTTATTTTATTTTTTCTTATTAAATACTAGATCTGTTACATTTTGTACATGCTTCAAAAGTTAAGATTATGTTTTCCTGAAATTATATATATATATGCATGTATCATCTTGAAGTCAAAGATGTCTTTATTTTTTTAGATTGTATTACTGTTGTCTGGTTCATTATTATTAAAGCAAATTTTGGTGTTGTCTGCGATTATTATCTCAAAGTGAAACAGAGATGTTAACATAATAATGACAGCCATTTATTAACACAAAAGGGGAGGGGAAGGCCCGGAAGGGTTAGCAATCCAATTTGTGGAAATTGGTGTGACCTGAATCGTAGCATTTCCAAACACTTTAACATCGAACATAATTTGTATTTCTATGTCAGCAAATACAGTAAAAGAAAGAGCTACTGTTCTGCAGCTAGCATTATTTACCAGCTGGTGCAAGCAGTTTAATAGACCATGTTTTAATAACTAAAAACTTGCCTAGCTTTAACATTCATTGATTATAATGTAAAACAAGTTACCATTCTCCTTTAAATCTCTTTTGTCTGAATATACTTTGTGATAAAGATTGTTATACAATTTTGTTGTACAAACAGTTTGTTTACAATATTTGGGAGAAAGTTATGACAAAAAAATTCTTGATAGACAATTCCTAATTGGAATTTTATTATATAAGCATCTCTAAACTAAATCTAAATTCATTACTTCATATTATTGCTTTATTATTTATTGATGAACACATGCATTAATTGTTATTTAATCCACATTTATACTTGCAAAGTTTGATATTATGAAGTTCCTGTAGTTGTCATGTCCTTCAATAAATCTGTACTTCCATTCACACCATAAACATTCTGAAACTAAGAATGTGGCTGTCTGACAGGTACACTCACAAATAGTAAGAGAATAAATGTTTACTTCTAAATCTTTGAACAATTGTATAAAGATGTTATTTCGAATATCTACCTTGATGTTACAAATGATGACAAGTCTCTGGAATTATATTGTTCCATCTTAGTAATAAACACTCATTGTAAGCACTATATACATGAAATCATTTGTTCTTTAAAAGTCACACTTCTTAAAATTGACACTGTAAGTACATATAAGTGTAATTAACATGACTTGTGCAATGAATACTACAGAAAGTAGTCAGTTGTTGTGAACTTGTGATAGAAACTTGTTTTGTTTAGAGTATTGTACTTTAAATATTTATATGTGTTTTGACTATTAAGCTTTAAATGTGATGGTGTATGTATGTTTTATTTGAAATTTGTATTTAATTCAACGTTTGTACTGCCTTTTCCCAGGTGCAGGATTTTGCACTGTTTCCTGAGGCTCTTGCATAAAAAAATGTTTTTAAGTTTGTGGTTTGGCTTGTTTAGCAGGAAGCACAAGTTCATTAAGTCAAAGACAATAATATTTCGGTAAAAGCATTGGCACCTCTCTTTTCCTTGGAGATTTTTGCATGTTTGCTCAATTATGGCCAATGGCTTTGAAACTTCTGTTTACAGTTGAACTTGATTCATTTATTTTTATGGGTATCAATTTTCAGGGTTTAGGTAAAAATTGTATTCTTATGGATATTGGATTTAGTTTGCAATCGGTCTTGAACAGTTTAAATTCTTGGTTAACTTATAACTATGAACTCCCCAAAAGAGGATTTCCCACAGATCCACAGTAGTTTACATGTTTAAGTTTGTGATAAGGTAAGTTGGCAGTTACTACCAATAGTAACTCGTGACATTTTTTAATTCATTTGTATATTAAGTATAAGCATATATCTCATTTCAATGTCCTTCATATGGCCCTGTCCTTTCAGTCATTGTTTAATGACTTTTAAAGTTGGCATAGTTCACATGTTTAGATAACTGTATTTTTATTTCGACTTTGAATTGTACCCTCTGAAAAGCGGGAGATTTTGACTTCTGCCGGAAAGAATCACATGTATGCCCTCAAATGCAGGCAAGACATATCCCTTTGTGTTAATGGTTTTGAAAACATAATCACTGCCTTCATTTAGAAGACAAAAATATTTTTTGAAGGATAGAGTATCAAATTGTCATTTAAAAAAAAAAAAAAAAGGTCTTCTATTTACCCTCTAATATTAAGCATGGTAACTCTTTTTTTCAAATACCTACTGCAAACTTAGGATGAGGGCAATGAATTTCATGCTATTATTGATTTTTACCCTAAAAGAGCTGGAACAAGGAAATCACAAGATATTAGTAATTCTAATTTAGATAAATGAATAGCAGAGTTAAATAGATAAAAATCACGTAGAATTAGATAAAATATTATTTTTAGTAAATCACCAAATAATGGCTGTGATTATATTATTAGATTTTAGATTTGATTATTAGACATTGTTATTTAACTCCAATGCAACTTACTATGCTGTATTACTTAATCTTTTGATAACATATTAGTTTTTGGAAAGGTCTTTTTTACTATTAATGTATACACAAATATTTTGAATTGTTTATATATAAGTTGTTCTTCCATGATGTTGTTAAATTCTACTTATGACAAACTTGTTTACTACTACAGCAAATGTTTAATGTTTAGGTTCACTTTTAATTTGTTCATGTACCAATTTTTTTATTGATTTGTTTTACTTTGTGTAATCTATCAGCGCTAAGACTTAGCAATCAAATAGATGCTATTTTTTTGTTTGCTTGGATTAAGGCTTTAAAAAACTAGGAAGTATGAAAATCAATCACATGATTTATTTTTATTTTATCAAATTGTAAAAATTGGTACTGATCTAGTTCAAATAATTTCAATATGTTACTAATGTTAAACTTATCTAGAATAAAACTTTTTACAAATTTTTTTCACATTTCCTTCAATGTTCATATTATACAGAGATATTCAGCACTGAGATTCAAATTCCAGTACATTTATCTGCTGGAGAAAAAGGTCCTATGTGAACAGGATTGAACAATGGCTTAAATCACAAAGTATCAAATAATTATTGGCTATAGAAAAAAAAAATTACCTATTTTGTAATATATTCACATCCAGGAATTACTTCAACACGCACTAACAATGACATAACCAAAAGTTGCAACTGATTATCACAAGGTATCGACAAATTATTGACTTACACAAGAAACCTTTCTATATTATTTTGTAATATATTTGCATCCAGGAATTACTTCAAGACACACCAACAATTAATGATTCAACTAAAATCTGCTACTAAACACCACAAGGTTCCTTCTAATAATGGGCTTCCTATTTACATAACAAAGCTTTGTAAATATTTGCATCCAGTAATTGCAGATGAACACTTATTAACAATGACTTGACTAAAACTACCAATGGACACCAACAGATTCCCACATTGTTTTAAATCATACAAGACACTTTATAAATTTTGTTTTATATCTGCATCAAGTAAAAATTGCATATGTGCATTTTTTCTCTGTTTTCTCATTAGGGCCATTTCAACTCTTAGCTACATTTGTATATGTGTTATTTTATCCCTATTGACTGATATGTTCTGTATAGGATATAAGTAACAACTTCATAATTTAATGAAGGAGAAATTGTTTGATATAATATAAATTATTAAGGCTTTTGATAAATCTGATATCAACTTTATCTTACTGTAGTGGTAACCATTCCTTTTCAATTTGGACTTAAAATAAGAGCCATCAGCTCTGTATGCAAATATCACCACTGTAGGAGCAGAATGTGTTTTGCAATCAGCTGGTCAGTCCATTTGTCCATCAAATATTTTCATCAAACTCAAGAAAACCTGTTCAACAGAATGACATTGGGTCAGTGGCTTAACAATGATGACTAACAACTTGTGAGCTCTTTTCTTACCCCTATTTCTACCTGCCTATACTTTTAGTTTTTCAATGTGTTGAAGTTTTAAAAAAATCTCTTTATTAGGAATTTTCAGTTAAAATGACTTCATATCTGGTCAGCAGCTTAGAAGTGAAGAGTTGTTAAGTGTGAGAGCTTCTGGATCTGTCGGATACAAATTTTCTGTTTACCCATATTGTTAATTATGAGCCAGGGAATACTTGGAACAAAAACATTTGCAACTACTTGTTTATGTCAATTTGAAAGTTAAATATATTATCCTGAATGAATAAGTATTCAAATGGGGACTTGTGGTGCCCCTCATATTACAGATTAATTCCTTTCCTTTTGTGAGTTGCAATTTATGATTAAACATCCTAAAGAACCAATGTACACCAGTTGAAAGACAAAGTTGTCTTTATCAACATCTTATCAGATTTTGCTGTTTTTGGCATAGATCTTTGGTGAAGGATCAGCAGGTCATCCCACGAAATATAAATAATGTTCAGAAAACCCATTTTGTAATGATTGCCCTTAGAATGTCAATCTTTCAAAAGATGTGACTGTTTGTGTCTTTTACTTCAAAAGCTAACCCAATGATAAATAATTTGACATTATAAAAATCTATATAATCTCATATTCAGAAATATCGGACAACCAAATCTAAAGTTATTTCCCTTTTAGTGTATTTTTATGGTAAAATTATGACAGATGATGAGAAATATTGCAAGCAAGAGTTACCAGAACATGTAGATTGAAAAATATGTCAGCTGGACATAAATCGTCCATTGACCGCAAATAGGAATTACTGCCTTTGAATTATGATTTTTACTTCTTTTGTTATTTTTTGTTACCGAAACTAAATTAATTAGAAAGAATCTATTATTGAACCTTATAACGCTAAAGTAACCATTTTATGCAGAAACTAAACAGAGAAATTGTTTTATTAAAAAAGATGTTCAGCAAAATAAGTGCTACAAATAAGTCAACACAACTAAAATCATCATGTGAACCCTTATACTCGTTTTGGAGGAACCAAAGATAGATAAACTGTAAACAGTTAAAATGTTCATTAAAATATGACCTACAGAAAAGTCAGCATGTACAAAATCATCAATAGGCAATACTTTGGAGAAATTGCCATTGAAAGTCGAGTTTTTATACGACCGCAAAAATTGAAAATTTTTTGGTTGTATATTGGTATCACGTTGGTGTTGTCTTCTGCGTCGTCGTCCGAATACTTTTAGTTTTCGCACTCTAACTTTAGTAAAAGTGAATAGAAATCATTGAAATTTTAACACAAGGTTTATGACCACAAAAGGAAGGTTGGGATTGATTTTGGGAGTTTTGGTCACAACGTTTAAGGAATTAGGGGCCAAAAAGGGCCCAAATAAGCATTTTCTTGGTTTTTCGCACTATAACTTTAGTTTAAGTAAATAGAAATCTATGAGATTTTGACACAAGGTTTATGACCACAAAAGAAAGGTTGGGATTGATTTTGGGAGTTTGGGTTTCAACAGTCAAGAATTAGGGGCCAAAAAAGGGCCAAAATAAGCAGTATTCTTGGTTTTCGCACAATAACTTTAGTATAAGTAAATAGATATCAATGAAATTTAAACACAAGGTTTATGACCACAAAAGGAAGGTTGGGATCGATTTTGGAAGTTGAGGTCCCAACAGTTTAGGAATAAGGGGCCAAAAAGGGGCCCAAATAAGCATTTTTCTTGGTTTTCGCACCATAACTTTAATATAAGTAAATAGAAATCTATGAAATTTAAACACAAGGTTTTTGACCATAAAAGGAAGTTTGGGATTGATTTTTTGGAGTTTTGGTCCCAACCGTTTAGGAATAAGGGGCCCAAAGGGTCCAAAATTAAACTTTGTTTGATTTCATCAAAAACTGAATAATTGGGGTTCTTTGATATGCCGAATCTAACTGTGTATGTAGATTCTTAATTTTTGGTCCTGTTTTCAAATTGGTCTACATTAAAGTCCAAAGGGTCCAAAATTTAACAAAAATTGAATCCTTGGGGTTCTTTAATATGCTGAATCTAAAAATGTACTCAGATTTTTGATTATTGGCCCAGTTTTCAAGTTGGTCAAAATCGGGGTCCAAAATTAAACTTTGTTTGATTTCATCCAAAATTGAATAATTAGGGTTCTTTGATGCGCCAAATCTAACTGTGTATGTAGAATCTTAATTTTTGGTCCCGTTTTTAAATTGGTCTACATCAAAGTCCAAAGGGTCAAAAATTAAACTAAGTTTGATTTTAACAAAAATTGAATTCTTGGGCTTCTTTGATATGCTGAATCTAAACATGTACTTAGATTTTTGATTATGGGCCCACTTTTCAAGTTGGTCCAAATCAGGATCCAAAATTATTATATTAAGTATTGTGCAATAGCAAGAAATCTTCAATTGCACAGTATTGTGCAATAGCAAGAAATCTTCAATTGCATAGTGTTGCGCAATAGCAAGAAATCTTCAATTGCACAGTATTGCGCAATAGCAAGAAATTTTCAATTGGAGTTATCTTTCTTTGTCCAGAATAGTAGTTGAATCAACTTAAATCATTGTTTTATACAATTTACAATGTATATTTACTTTTACTACCAACTTATGAATTAAAACAATCTTTACCATTCAGTGATAACAAGCACTCTTTTTTACATTTTAATATTTTATGATGTATTTAAATGAGTAGTTATTGTTGCAAACTCCATTAGAAATTTGAATTGAGATCAGTTTTGGAATAAGGGAAAGGGGGATGAGAAAAAATATGGGCGGGGGGGGGGGGGGGTCAAATTTTTCTCATTTCAGATTTCATAAATAAAAAAACATTTTTTTAAGAGGATTAATATTCAACAGCATAGTGAATTGCTCAGAGGCAAAACAAAAAAATTAAGTTCATTTGACCACATTCATTCTGTGTCAGAAACCTATGCTGTGTCATTTATTTAATCACAATCCAAATTTAGAGCTGAATCCAGCTTGAATGTTGTGTCCATACTTGCCCCAACCGTTCAGGGTTCAACCTCTGCGGTCGTATAAAGCTGCGCCCTGCGGAGCATCTGGTTACTTATTTGTTTAAATAAGGAATTATTTCGAAAACTTTCATGGTTAAGTAAGATCTGGACACAGAACAAATGATCATCAATACAAGATTTCCAAATGAGAAAACATAGCTGCTTGCAATAAAAGTCACGATATAATAAGTATAAAAATGGCATATTCTTAATTTACCACTGAGGTTAGCCATTCAAACTCTTGGGAGCCTCTTCTCCGAACATGAATGATGAATGATCGATTTAAGAATTTTTGTTGGTATTGGAGATACTTAATTTGTGGCGCGGATTATAAGAATTTTCTTTTCGTATTATGTCACTCTGAATTTTGAATTGATTTTTCATCTCTTTGTGATGATTTTTAATGGGTCTTTTTTTTTCATAGAGAAACATTTCTATGTTGGGTCTGTATGCATATGTTTGCAGTAATGAACTTCGTTCTTCATTTGACACATACTGGTTTGTTTTGATTGTCTTTTGTTATCAACGAAATATTCAATTTGACCATATAGGTAAAATGGAAAATTTTCCGTCGACCGATGCAGATGATGGATTCGCACACATCACACCCTTCAATTTGAGAATCAACTAATTTGTTTATAAAAATAAACGTTATAATTACAATAAAAAGCCAACTTTTTTGTAACAAAAACAATAGTACCATTTTGAATTGGCCGAATCTCCGTAAAAGTGGTATATAAAATCAAGTTAGTGATGGCATACTTTAGCCTTTCTAGATAGCATACGGAAAATGTTTTAGAATAAACTTTGCATACCACGATGTCTGCCAATATATATGAAGAAAATAGTTAGTATAAACGTCTTTGGTATAAACTGTAACGCTTATAAAGTCTCATAAAACAGATAAGAACAAGCATCCCATGTGTTCATAAATACATATTTTAAATCGATTATTTATTGCCTATTGACTTTTATCTGATATCATGCATCTATGCATTTTTGGACTCTCAGTAGAAAGTGGTCTCACTCGAAATCATACCCCATGTCCTGATTTTTCATATATGTTGACTATGTTTACCGATAGGAAGTCCTGTTCCTTTATAGATTTATGATTTAGAATTCCAAGGATGTTTACCGTTCAAATCCTTGAGAATACTTAGTGCAGGTTTCATTTACATGAAATGTATATTTGATTGATCGTATTTTGTATAGACTCAAACATACATGGACACATGAAGCATGCGACATTAGAGTGTACTTATTCTTAATGAATTATGTTGTAATGCTATGTATTTTCCATAAATCCCCACCATATGTTGCAGAAATTCTATTTTATTTCACAACTTAATCCAGAAAAATTTCCCTTAATTTTGTGAGTATGAAACTTGTAGATAAAGTAGTGTTATTTGTGTTTGGAGCAGTTCTCGTTGCATATATTGTATATGTTTATGATAAGAATACAAAACTTGGAAGTCAGCAGTCTTTGAGAGTACCGTTACTTAAAGACAAACTAATTTGGAAGCCACAGGATGTAGTATTGAAAAGAGCGCCACAGGATGCAGTATTGAAAAGAGCTGTCGATGCTCTGAAAGTCCAACATCCAATAAAGCCAAATATTACAAAGGCTCTGGTTCTGAAGAATCCGGCTCCGCAATCCTTTTTGTCTGATAAGATATTACAAGATGGATTGAAGGTCAGCTTTATAAGAAATAAACTACAGGTGAATATTGTAGAAGAAAATGAAAAAGGTACGTTATTTAAAAATTTCATACAAGAGCTTTCTGTTATAACTCATTTAGGTCGATTTTAGAAACCTTGCTGTATTTTATATTGCCGATTTTGGTGTATATGCCAGATCTTTGACCAGTCGTTTCTGTATATTTATTCACAACATGAGTATAGACTCATCATTTGTTTGAAGCTTCATGCACCTCGAGAGTGTAATATTCATTGAAGTAAGATATGATATCTCTGAACTATGTCTATCTTTCAACTAGTGTTTTGGTATGGTGCTGTCACATTTAGGCCGTATTTTCTTTTATTAATGTCCTTAATTGCAAAAAAATCGATATCAGTGCAATAAGTATTGGTTGTCACGTTTCATTTTGGGTGAAAAATTGTAAATTTCACGTTTAGTTGATAACCAGTGTAGAATATTTCGGGAAAGTAGTCCTGGAGACCCTCCATCTTGATTCCAACCCACTACGTGTTGGCTAAATATAAACATGTTTTGTATATTCCCTTATATATATGTCGTGTACAAGTTGCGATTTTGTACAGGTTATAACATGTACAAAAATATTGTACATGTTATAACTTGTATAATGCAAAAATACAAGTTATAACATGTACAAAAGTACCTCATACATGTTATAACCTGTACAAAATATTGCTTAAAAATGGTTTTAACTTGTACAAAATCGAAAAATAAGGATGATATTGACCTCGATATCATTTCATAACTTTTGTATTATTCCTTCATGTTAGTGTGTTTTATCCTTTTTTGATACAGTAAATGTCGTCCAGGGATCGGTATTACGAAGCATTCCTAAGACCTGTCATAAGATATATCTTAGGACATGTCTTATGAATCTCTTATGACTATCGATGGACATATCTTTATTTGATGAATTATAATTGTGAGTGTCCACTTTGAAGGCAATAGTAAAATACTTTCTTTCTAGTTGACACTAAAAGACATAAGAGGATAGCCAGGATAGATGTGTCTACAAATAAAATTGGGAATTGAAATGGGGTATGTGTCTAAAAGACAACAACCCGCCCATGGAGCAGACAGCATCCAAAGGCCACAAATACATGCTTTCAAAGTAGAGGATATATATTTAAAACATCAAAAGGGCATTCGCCTCATGCAATGATCTTATAGTTTATAAACAAAAATTGAGTTATAAATTTACATAAGTCATGCTGAAGGCCAAAAATGTTGAAGAGTAGATCCAAAGATATTGATAATGAAGCGTGGTCCAATGAAAACTATTTCAGCTCTCTCTTGCCTTTACGGAGTAAGCATATAAGACATTGTTTTAGTCTTTGCATGCTATAAAAACGAGAGGGAGGAGTATTTCCCAAAATTGTTAGGAATCGTTCTTAAATTTTTTGGAAGAATTTAGGTACTTGTATCTAATGTAATTGTCATTGAGGAATGCAAGCTTTTAGTAAATGGTTTCACACTTATTTAAGCCATGATGGACTGCATAAAACATACAATTACATGAAAACACATTTTGCCAACATAAGTCATGAAACATATATTTCTGAAACTTTGTGATCATTGTCCTCTACAGAAAAAGACATGTTCTGGCCTATTTATTGTTGTTCTGTATGCATTGGTGAATTTAAATGTATATTTCACTTCATTAAGATTTATTTTAAATTTTGTACAAGTTAAGACCATTTTTAAGCAATATTTTGTACAGGTTATAACATGTATGAGGTACTTTTGTACATGTTATAACTTGTATTTTTGCATTATACAAGTTATAACATGTACAATATTTTTGTACATGTTATAACCTGTACAAAATCGCAACTTGTACACGACATATATATAACTGATCAATTTGTTTAGTCATTTTGAAATTACTTGGTTAACAAATGTTATAAATTGGTGTCTTGTTTTTTCAGCACTGGTTTACTGGCTATCAATGGCTAAGTATAAGATGATAAAGATGACCGGCAATACCCTGGTAAGTAATGTTTTATATAACTGTAAAACTTGAAGACACCGTGATTCAGATAATGATGTATCACTTACTGGAATACATGTAGAAGTTTGAAAAATGCCTGGCAATTGATTGAATGTTTTTTTTTCAATGCTATGTAAGCACAGTTTGGTGTTTAAAGAACGAAGATAACAGTAGCATGCATTAAAGGAGATGAATTGAAGAAAAGACTACTAAACACAACTAAGAAAAGTATTCATTCTAATTCTAATCAGTTTCACAGACACTAAACACACGTTTGGATTGACAATAAAAAATAAAATGGTGTTTATGAATATTTGTCTTTTTTCTGTCTTTTTTTTCCATTGCTGTTTCTATTGTCTGCTAATTTTATGTTTCAGATATTATTCAGCAACCAATTAGATATGTCTGTCCCTCCTTATTTCCAACATTTTCCTTTCCATAGAGTGCCTCAGAACGACAAGGAAATGCTTTACGTATTGCAGAGTGGAGGAACATTTCTCATGGTGAGTACCAGACTGTCTCGTTTTTATGATGGAAACAGCATACGATTATATTATGTCCCCCTTTTATCCTTCAAATAAAATCCCACTGCTTACGCTATGATAAAGTTAATTAAACATGGACTGTTCATGGGGTAGACTTGATCAACACTTATAGTTAAACATGAAATGACACACTTGCTATGATCTGAAACACTGTTATTAAAAAAATATATGCAATCTTACACATACCTTATAATCTGAAAAGTCGAAACGAATTCTGTGAAAAAAATTATCGATTAGGTCAAAATAATTGATACGAATTATTTTACTGATTTATTTTTCAGAAAGCTATTTTAACTGGAATTATCAAAAGAATAATTTGGATACGACCCTCGTGGATTAAAAAACCGTCCTCGGCAGCATATTCGAAACAATTGTTGGGAATCGGAATGATCAAAACGAAAACTAGGATAAGTTACTGTACTTGTCAATTAAATAAATGCATCATTCAAGGATCTAATAAGGCAACCACGCAATGCCACCTGAAGATGAATGTGCTTGTTGAAAACTTGAAGGAGACAGCGTATCAGAAAAAATCAATGGAAAAAAATTGGTTGCCACAAGCTGATATTTTATTGCATATTGATAGCACATATTTCGGATACATATCACCATCTGCTATGTTGTCCAAAATGATTCCAGACGGTAAAGTTCTGGAGAAAATTGATAATTTGTCAAAGAAATTATTCTGTCCGAAATCCATTCCGGACGAAATATACATAGATCGACTAATGTTGAAGGCTATTGAATATTCTTTAATAGAAAAGGAATGTGCAAAGAATAATACTAAAAAGATCAAAACTGGACCGTTCGCAAAATGTGTTGGTGTTAAAAAGGCTAATTTTAAAATGGATGAAGAAATTTATAAATTTTTGAAGCGCAAACTAGTTGACACCGATATTCCATATTTATGTTCAAAATATACACACTTTGTTGATTTCCTTATCAAAGAAATGTCGACAAGTCTAACTCAGAGGAGAATACCACAACTAGGGATTTTAAAACTAACTGGCTTTTGTTTATCTACTACCGTTAAAGCACCAGGACAATTTGGTCTTTGCAAAGGATCAAAAGCGTTCGGACAAACCACAAAATTTATGCCGTCCCACAGACCAACAATGAAGGAGATAAAAGCTAAAATTGACTTATTACAACCCTTTTTAAAACGACTTCCTGTCAAAAGTGTGAAGACAATTACGTTTTGTCGAAATGTTAGACATGGATATGCGCCACGTTTATTCTTACCACTCATTGAAACAAGTCTGCTCAAATCATTTAATATATCTTTCCCTCGTTTTACATTAAACTATGACAGACATATATTGGGACACAAACAGGGTTGGTTCTATCGAACTTATCTAAAGGACACATTATAATGTTTTGGGTATCTGTAATAAACAATTTGTACTTATGTTACATGCTACACACGAATTCTAATTGTCTCGAATGATTTGGTGGCTGAGTTTTGATATTGCCTAAATGAAAGCGCACTTCGAATCAGCGGTGTTATTCATTGTCGTAAATTCAGCTTTTACGCTGACAGACATTCTTGATAAATCAATAGCGAATAATCAAATTAGCCATTTGAAGAGCTTTAATACCCCGGGCTTCCGTAGAACCTGAAGTCACCCCCAGTTTTTGGTGGGGTTCGTGTTGCTTAGTCTTCATTTTTCTATGTTGTGTTTTGTGAACTATTGGTTGTCTGTTTGTCTTTTCTTTTTAAGCCATGGCGTTGTCAATTTGTTTTCTATATATGAGTTTGAATGTCCCTCTGGTATCTTTCGCCCCTCTTTTAACGCAGATAATTTTCAATTGATGATTTTTGTTGCATGTGTATATATAAAGATTTATTAATCCTAATATTAATTATTTTTACCGAGGCCGTATAAAGTCGATGTTGATATTAGTCTTTCGTTGGTTGATAAACACTGAATCCACCTTAAACAAAGTTATTTAATTAAAAGTATTTTCTATATGCCATATTATATCTGTTTTATTTAAAATTTTACTGCACCATATCTCCTATTCGAACTCCAATTCGATCGATGCTGTCGTTGTTATGGATGTGTGATTGGTAAAAAAAAATAAAAATCATGTAATGTCATCAGACAATGATTGCTTTTTCATACCTCGTCCATGTAAAAATTCAATTCAATATTCCTGTAAATGATTGATTGTTGGTTGCTTAATGTCCAGTGGTAAATAGTTCATGCATGTTTAGGACGAACGATAGAAGGAAAAAACAGAAATTTAGAATATAGTTCAAACAACGATACCATTGTGTTTTTAGTACACAATTTCAATTATAAAATTCATATAAAACATGTTCAACCTGGTTCAACCAATAAAATGATCTAAAAGTGCATAATATTTCTATGCATTACATCATTTTGTTTTAGTAAACATAAAACACACAAAAAATAGCAGAAAAAGAGGGATTAAAACGCCGTTGTTCTAACAAAGACATATACATAACTTATATTCTTAGAAATATTATAGAAAAATTATATTGACACCATCAAAGATCAAAACTTTCTAATTATATTATATGATTTCTTAAAAAAAAAAGGACCAAAGTCAACTTGATGATCGTAAATTAGCTATGTAATACCCTAGTCCCACTAGGCCACGATCGCACTACGATCTGTGAAAAAAATGCAAATTTTGATGATCGTAGTGCGATCGTGTAGATCACAGTAAGGTCGTATCACGGTCATGGTGAGGTCTTCAAGATCGTGAAGAGCGTGGCCAACTTTGAACATGTTCAAAACAATCGTGGTGCGGTCGTGGCGAAATCAGGTCGTAGTAGAAGCGTAGTGAGAGCGAACTAAGATCGTAGTAAGATCGCAAAGGTCGCTGTACAATCGTATCGAGAGCGTAGCGAAAGCGTGATTCTATTCGGAGAGATCGCGCTACGATCGCACAGCGACATTATCACGACCTCACTACGACCATCACGTTCTCACTGCGACCCAACTACGCTTCCATTACGACTATACCACGCTGTTCAAGACCATAGTACGATTCTAGCACGCCCTTGCCGTCCTCATCACGCTCTTCTTACGACCTGACTACGTTCACACTACGACCATCATTCTCATTGTCATTTTCACATAAAATATATAAAAAAAAGGTCCCTAGATTTTGTTTGTTTGAATGTAATTATCCATTTGCTCTAACGGCTCAACCATGATTCTCGTTTTTATATAGATTAGACCATTGGTTTTCCCGTTTAAATGGTTTAACACTGGTAATACTTTGGGTCCTTTATAACGTGCTGATTGGTGTGAGCCAAGGCTCCGTGTTGAAGGCCGTACCTTGGCCTATAATGGTTTACTTTTATAAATTGTTACTTGGATGGAGAGTTGTCTCATTGGCACTCATACCACATCTTCTTATGTATATTGATACATCTATGTCATCTCTGCTATCGTTCACTAAAATATCGTCATTGAGCTTCATGGACCAGCAATAGGTTGTAATTTAGGTTGGATTGGTCGGTCCGACATCTCTGCTTGATCAGGATTCGTTACTTTGCTCCCTCTGCCTCTACATTAACTCCTACCACTATGCCCATGTGTTCTGGTAGATTTTGGTAGCATGACTGTATTGTTTCCGTGAAATCTACAATTTAATCAGAAATAGAAGGAATTGAACTGTATTGATATAGAACACGATGGTGACGTTATTGCTGAGAACGTAGTAAGATCGCGCTATGAACGTAGTATAATCGTGGTAAGAACGTGTAATAATCGCAGTAAGATCGTGTTGCAATCGGATAACTCGTGGTATGGTCGTAGTGAGAACGTGAAGAGCGTAGAAAGATCTTGATAAGCGTAGTGAGGTCGCAGAATAAGCGCGGTGAGAACGTGGTATAATCGTAGCGGTATCTTTGTAGAAGCGTAGAGAGGACGTAGTAGCATCGTGAAAGCAACGAAAATTTACATTTTCATGCCGCTCATACCGCGACCTCACCACGATCTAAATTTATTTTAGATCGCGGTGAGCGTGGTGCGATCGTGGTCTAGTGGGACTGAGGCTTAAACAGCTACAAAAAAGAATGAAAACAAACAATAAAGTTATCTCGCAATATTACAAAACATGACATATCCAACTAAATCAGACATCACGTGACTTTTGTGACGTATAATAGCCGCCATTTTGTATTATATTTCCCCATATAAAATGCATATATGCTTCAATAAAGTATAATTTTCTCATAAACCTGATCCGTTTTCTTACTTTTGCAAATCAATCCTTGATATTCAAACAGATTTCTATCAAACAATGTTGGTCCTAACAGTTTAATTTTTGATTTAATTCGGTCAAATCGACATCGTAAAACATGCACTTTTTCTCGTCATTTCTCCGTTGACTCAATGCTAA
Source organism: Mytilus edulis (assembly GCA_019925275.1). Taxonomy (NCBI): domain Eukaryota; kingdom Metazoa; phylum Mollusca; class Bivalvia; order Mytilida; family Mytilidae; genus Mytilus; species Mytilus edulis. Next base: position 70,595 of record JAHUZM010000092.1, on the reverse strand, counting down.
ATTACCGATACCCATGTCTACTTTTAGAACAAATAAAGAAATTCTGTAAATAAAACACAAACTTTGCAAATCGATCAAGTATATTCAAACATATAGCTGGCGAAAAATACTACTTAAAACAGTTTAATTTCAAGACAAATTCGGTCAAACATCGATTTAAAAAAGGGAATTTTCCGAGATTTTTCAAAATGGCGGCTGATGTATCATATTTAATGTTGCATCAAATCAATGATTTCTATAGTAAGACTTTCCTAGATTATATCTAATTTTTCATAAAGAATCTCTGATGTTTCTGTTATTTTCCTTTAGTGATATTTCGATATCATTGATTTCAAAATTTCTTAATAAAAAAAAAATATTTTAAGTGTGACACAGGAACATTTATTTTGACAGATCCAGGCGATACTATTACCAGAAAATAGTTTACAATATCTATAATAAAAAAACAACTCTTCTTTTTTTAAAATATTTTTTAAGTTTTCTGTATATTTTAATTTTCTTTAGAAATATATTAAACATTCCTTTGAGAAAAGAAAAAAAATTCATCCTAAGAGAAAAAAAACGATTTCCAATTATAATAGATACATATTCTATACCTTTACATTCCTTGACCGAACAGGTGAAATCTAACTTGGGTTAAATGTTACATCATAATATATTGTCAGGTAGACGTGCAAACCAAAAGCAACCAGGTGACATTCAACATCCTGTCAGTGTGTATACATGTATTGCCAGAGTTTAAATTTTGTGATATACAAAAGTTTTCATAAATGTACAAATAAATATATTCTCCTTCCCGTGTCAAATCAGAAGAAGTATGGTTTATAATAAACTTTAGGAGAATATTAATATTATGAAAATTTCTTTAAAAAAATATTTTTTGCTTAAAAGGCATTCAAATATTTATATGTTTCTATAATTATTTAAAAGAAATATTCTGATACAAATTTTAATTTAAATGAATTTCGATCATTGAATATGATTTTATTGTTATTTATTTTTTAATTCAATATTTAAAGCTAAATATAGGCAATGAATCGATATAAAGTTTAAATTGTGTAAAAAAAAAGAGTTATTGTATACATTCCAGCAGAGACGTGTGATACGATTGATCTGGTTTTAACAATATTGTATGCCCTATAATATCTATCGACAGAGTTATCGGTCCTGAATAGGACTGATATAGTTGGGTATGATCAATGTTTTATTTAAATTGTATGTATCGGTGTCAAAATTCAATACAACATTGTTATATGATCTAACATTCACCAGAGACATATAATATATGTATTATATATATGTCTCTGTATTCATGAAACATGTGAAAGCCAAAGTAATTTAATCTGAATGTGAGCAGGTGTCGCAGTTTCAATTAAATCAATAAAATTGTATTGCCTTCAACAATTCTGTTCACCTCAGTAGATAATTTACAGATGTTGTTTAGTTTGATTTTTATTTCATTCCATCTAGAGCTTCAAAAACTGTCTTTAATGTCTTTTTATTAAACGGGAAACTGGTTTCTATAAATAACCCGTTGGTGCCTCTGTTAGGATTCCATCAGGAGAAGATAACTCTAAAGAAACAGTTTGATCTTCCTGTTGATGTTTCACCGTTTCACCTGACCAGCTGACATGTACATATTGTAATGTTGTTCAACGTGTGACTATATTAATTAATATTCCGTTGTATGGTGCAGTCAACACTTTAAAATGCCATGACACATAGATTATCGCATTCATCAAATAAATGACTTTTCGAAGAATGAAAGTAATTTGTAGGAGAACCATACTAGGTAATATAGCTGCACTTGCCTTTGTTGCATCTATTGTAGTGCTATACTTGTGTTTATTAAGGTATAATACAGCAAATACACATTTTGACATAAGATCTCATGATATAAAGAAGAGGTATATCAGAGGTGAACCACTGCAGATCAAAGTTCCTTGGAAGAAGCTGCTACACGCAAATGTCTACCATGGAAAAGGGGGTAACTGGTCCAAAAGAACTGGTCCAAACTCACCATTGAGTTTGTTTGTAGTAGAAGAACATCATGAAGGTACATGTATATGTGATATATCATTATGCCAGTTATAATTATTAAGATAAAGTGGTATATAAGTCAATTAATTCCCAGTTGTGTCATAATTATGTCCAGAATGATTTTCTGATGTGGCTTCCAAATTGCTTTGGAAACAGAATCCTTTTAAAAAAGTGTAAGATAAATCAACTACATGTACAACACATGTTAAACAAAAGGAAAAAGGTATGAAGATAAAGATGCCACAAAGGGGGGCTTAATGGAAGTCTTAATTGCTCAACATCTGTGTGTAGAGTAGGTCCGAGTACACAGTTATCGTCCTTTGATTTTCATTGTCCACGAATATAGTCCTTAGTGTGGACAGTGTGTTACTTGCCAATTTTTGTTATACCCCTTCCAAATTTATTTCTCCATGTTTTATGCCTCATATAGCAAGTTGGGGGGTGAAATGACACTGTAAAAAAATTTGGGTCATAAATATTAATGTAAAGTTAGTGATTAGGTCCAGCTGAAAAAGGTCAAAAATTAGCTCTTCGGAAGCTGTCAAAAGATTTCAAGACCCAAAAGTAGTACAACACACTGTAAAAATATTATTGAGAAAGCGCAGGTGGGATTTTTTAAATTTTCATTTATTGTCTAAAAGAAATGCACTACGAAATAACTGTGTACTCCGACCAGTATATAGCCTAAAAAAATTGCATGTACATTGTAAAATATGTCAAAGGATCCAGATAAACCATTGTATAAAAATTAAAAGACACATGTACACATGTATGATCAATATCAATATCTTTGACTTATCTGTTCAAATTAAGTAGTAGTGCCCAAGGGTGGTTTAAAGTCATAGCTAGGTCTATTTAATAAATTAAGTCCAACAGAATTTTGTGGTTGAAACACACAATTTAAATACTGATACACAAGGAAAATGTACATTGTACAGATTTACTTGCATTGCAGATCCAAAATTTGACCAATTGGACTAAAAGTTTGCATTAATTTGTTCTTAAGGTTCATACATGTACAAATGTATTCATGAAATATTGGCCACTGGATGTTAAACATAATAACATATGATGATTCACATGATTATAAATGATTCTTTCATTTGTCAGTCAATTCAGCATTTAGGTTTTATTTACCCATTATCAAATATTTTATTGCATTAACATGATTAATGATTTTTTTTATCTTTTATACTGTTTGGTTTTTGAACATTGTTGAAGGTGTACAGTGTCCTTTATTAAAGTGTATTTGTCATTTTAGTCAATTTGTCTCATTGCTAATCACTATGTTCTCCTCAGTATTTTTAGATATATGTAGCCCCATTGATTTGAAATACAGGAGGTTACACCACGGAAAAACAATCGATTGTGGAGCTAATGTAAGGGCAGATTAATCTAAGATGGACATGTAGTTTGATTGATTGTTGGTTGTTAAACATAAAGTGGCAAATATTTCATGCATGTTCAAGACTAATCATGCTAATCCAGAAGGAATATAAACCCACAAATGTAATAACTGCTAATATTGACAACTTTTTACATGAATTTACATGTATTTTTAAGTCTTCTATTATTTCCTTTATCCTTTTTAATATTTTTTTGCAAACAACAAAGTTTTAAAAATTATTATGAAGTTTTGGTTTTACTCCTTGTTGAAGAACTTGCATTGTCCTATAGTCTTTACTGTATATTTGTCTCATTGTCAATTAAAATGTTCTCTTCAGAGTTTTCAAGCTTATTAGAAATATGCAAGTACATGTTTATTTTTCACATGTATGTATTAAGCTTACAAAAGCCTTACATAGATTATATGTATAATTGTATTCATTATTTCAGTTATACCTTATTGGTTTGATGCTGCTAATGCTAAAGCAATATCTCAACATGGCAATACCTTGGTAAGTACTGCACTTTTTGTATACGACTGCAAAAATTAAAAAAAATTAATTGTACTTTAATATAGGGGTTTATGTGTAGTACCAAGACGCTTTGATTTCAACCAGATACATATACATATGTATATCTGATTTTATTAAAAAATTACACAAGAAATTCTTACAATGATGGCAGAAAATTGAATATTGTGAAAGTTACTTTTAGTTCAAATATCAGAAAGTGTATACGTATGTACAAGTGGAGAAGAATAAAACAGCTGGACTCAAGTGAACTTACTTTTTTTTGTACCTACATAGCTAAATTAAACATTGCTATATATACATGTACTTTCTGTCCTACATGTACATCTTGTTGATATTAATATTTTGACATTGCACATGGTCATGTTTTTTTAAAAATTTTATTACTCTAAATTCAGAAATTATTGTGATGTTTTTATTATTGCAAATAATGCAACAGGGTTATAATCACAATAGTTTGTAGTTGCATTTCGACATTTTTATTAAGAATTAAACAGGAATTTTCTCAATATTGCAAACAGGAAAATCGCATTTTAGTCTAAAACGACAAAATCACAATGATAAATACCAGCAATAATTTCTGAATTTACTGTATGATGTTTTTACACTAAACCCTTTTGATGTGTGCTGATTAATTTTAGTCTGGAAACACAATTTATTAATTAGTTGAAATTGGTTTTGATCTACATTTTTGATGCTTTCATTAACTGTTAGTAATTGTATATTATATTTTGCAGTTAGAACAATCAGTAGAATTTTGCAGAAAAAAAAGTCTGAATCCAATTCTTTGAAGTATTGATAATTAGTTGTCTGATAAAAATAACTTATAAGAACAATTTTTTTTTAAAGAAAACTTAAAAACTTGTATCTTTTCTTACTAGTAAGGGTATGAAGAAATCATATTTTTTGAGATATTTTAACCTGATAAAAAAGACCAGACTTCACTTACTAGGATCTGAAAACTTCTGTTCTACTTTCTGTTTTAAGTACTGTAAATTCAGAAATTATTGCGATGTTTTTATTATTTGGGAAAATGTGACAGGGTGATAATCACAATAATTTAATAACTCGCATTTTGATTTTTATACGACTGCAAAAATTGAAAATTTTTGGTCGTATAATATTGGTATCACGTTGGCGTTGTCATCGTCGTAATCCGAAGACTTTTGGTTTTTCGCACTATAACTTTAGTTTAAGTAAATAGAAATCTATGAATTTAAACACAAGGTTTATGACCACAAAAGGAAGGTTGGGATTGATTTTGAAAGTTTTGGTCCCAAAAGTTTGGGCATTAGGGGCCAAAAAGGGCTCAAATAAGCATTTTCTTGGTTTTCGCACTATAACTTTAATAGTTTAAGTGAATAGAAATCTATGAAATTTTGACACAAGGTTTATGACCATGAAAGGAAGGTTGGGATTAATTCTGGGAGTTTTGGTCCCAACAGTTTAGGAATAAGGGGCCCAAAGGGTCCAAAATTAAACTTTGTTTGATTTCATCAAAAATTGAATAATTGGGGTTCTTTGATATGCCGAATCTAACTGTGTATGTAGATTCTTAATTTTTGGTCCCGTTTTCAAAGTGGTCTACATTTATAGGATCCAAAGGGTCTAAAATTAAACTTAGTTTGATTTAAAAAAAAAATTGAATCCTTGGGGTTCTTTGTTATGCTGAATCTAAATAGATTTTTGATTATTGGCCCAGTTTTCAAGTTGGTCCAAATCGGGGTCCAAAATTAAACTTTGTTTGATTTCATAAAAAATTGAATGATTGGGGTTCTTTGATATGCCAAATCTAACTGTGTATGTAGATTTTTAATTTTCGGTCCCGTTTTTAAATTGGTCTACATTAAAGTCCAAAGGGTCCAAAATTAAACTTAAGTTTGATTTTAACAAAAATTGAATTCTTGGGCTTCTTTGAATCTAAACCTGTACTTAGATTTTTGATTATGGGCCCAGTTTTCAAGTTGGTCCAAATCAGGATCCAAAATTATTATAATAAGTATTGTGCAATAGCAAGAAATTTTCAATTGCACAGTATTCAGCAATAGAAAGAAATCTTCAATTGCACAGTATTGTACAATAGCAAGAAATTTTCGATTGCACAGTATTGCGCAATAGCAAGAAATCTACAATTGCACAGTATTGTGCAATAGCAAGTATTTTCAATTGCACAGTATTGCGCAGTAGCAAGAAATATCTAACTGCACAATATTGCGCAATAGCAAGAAATTTTCAATTGGAGTTATCTTTCTTTGTCCAAAATAGTAGTTGAATCAACTTAAATCATTGTTTTATACAATATACAATGTATATTTACTTTTACTACCAACTGATAAATTAAAACAATCTTTACCATGCAGTGATAACAAGCACTTTTTTTACATTTTAATATTTTATGATGTATTTAAATGAGTAGTTATTGTTGCAAACTCCATTAGAAATTTGAATTGAGATCAGTTTTGGAATAAGGGAAAGGGGGATATGAAAAAAAATTGGGGGGGGGGAGGGGGGGGAGTTAAATTTTTCTCATTTCAGATTTCATAGATAAAAAGAAAATTTTTTCAAACATTTTTTTGAGAGGATAAATATTCAACAGCATAGTGAATTGCTCAAAAGCAGAAAACAAATTTTAAGTTTATTAAACCACATTCATTCTGTGTCAGAAACCTATGCTGTGTCAACTATTTAATCACAATCCAAATTTAGAGCTGAATCCAGCTTGAATGTTGTGTCCATATGTGCCCAAACTGTTCAGGGTTTAACCTCTGCGGTCGTATAAAGCTGCGCCCTGCGGAGCATCTGGTTTTATCAATATCTCAAAAATAAAAATCACTTTTAAGTCTATAATGACAAATTGTCCATAATTTACAGTATGCTGATGTAATAATCACCAGAACAGAAAGTAGAACTGAGTTCTGTTAAATCATTGCCGTTTAGGACACATGATATGTACTAGTATTTTAATCAGATTGCAGATACTTATGAATGCAACTGCAATGTTTGAGGATATGTAATAGCATTTAACCATTTTTAGCTTCTAAGTTTTTACAGGCTTTGTATACTGTGGTGGTAAGATAAGAACATTTTGATATTTTTTATAGATTCACATTGACGGACATGATGATATGGCACCACCTTCACATTTTCCAGACTATCCAACATTTAGATGGCCCAAAACAAGACAAGACTTCAAGTTACTAATGCAAAGGAATGATGTCTTTATAATTGTAAGTTTATTTATGCCATGGCTAAATAGCATTTATAGGTATCAAGTTTCACAATTGTCTTTAAAATGATACATATGTCCATACATCACAAAAAGTTTCAATAGTTTTATCCATAATTATTACCTAAAGTAATAATCTTTCAGACTTTATCTTTTGGTTCCCTCTTACTTTTCTGATGCAAGAATTTACAAGCTATAAAAAAAGATTTCATCAGTGCATCATAGGTTTTAAACAACAGATGGCAGCTGACACCTGATATATTTTTATCAATTTTTACTTTTTTTCACTTTAATCCAATTTTTAGTACTCAGTAATGACTAACCGTCTTTCATTATTAATCACTTTTATTTTTAGATTACTACAACACAGAATAATAAGACAAACCTTTGATTTTACTGTAATGGCAACAGTAATGATGCAATTTATTGAATTAATAATACTTTATCAAATCAATGGCTATATGTTTTACCTAATGTCTTTTTAAAGTCTTACTACAGCATAACATTACTTAAATATATTTATAGTATAACTAATCGCCGTATTTGAATATCAAAAATAAGACAACGCGTGACCGAACGACGCATGGATTAAACGAGTGCGCAGTTATTTTTTATATTCAAATACGGCGATTAGTTATTCTTTTTATTACATTGGTAAATGGCTTTTTTATGAAATTAATGTAGAAAATGTAAGGAACTATATCTTTTTCCTACGCATTGACAATTTGTTTTGATCCGACGTTATCGACGTCTTGACAACGCCTATTGCTGTATGACGTCAGAGAGTGAAATAACCACGTTTATTTCACATGTGAAATTATCGGTTTTTATCTAACTGGGAAATCAATGTAATTCATTGCAACCAATGTAATAAGTTTAAATATTTATTCATAGCATTACAGCTGTTGAGGAGATTAAAATGTTTCTGTCATATTCTGTAATAGTGATTCAATACCGGGATTTACATTTAGTTCTGACAATTTTAATGTCCCTGCTATGATAATATGGGGAAAAGGGGGTGGGGTGTAGGGGGTTTATGATTTCTAGTCTGTGTGTCTGTTAGTATGTCCAAATTTGGGTTAAGGCTTTGTATTAAGATGGTGTAGGGGGTTTTGATTTCTAGTCTGTGTGTCTGTTAGTATGTCCAAATTTGGGTTAAGGTTTTGTATTAAGATGGTGTAGGGGGTTTATGATTTCTAGTCTGTGTGTCTGTTAGTATGTCCAAATTTGGGTTAAGGTTTTGTATTAAGATGGTGTAGGGGGTTTATGATTTCTAGTCTGTGTGTCTGTTAGTATGTCCAAATTTGGGTTAAGGCTTTGTATTAAGATGGTGTAGGGGGTTTATGATTTCTAGTCTGTGTGTCTGTTAGTATGTCCAAATTTGGGTTAAGGTTTTGTATTAAGATGGTGTAGGGGGTTTATGATTTCTAGTCTGTGTGTCTGTTAGTATGTCCAAATTTGGGTTAAGGTTTTGTATTAAGATGGTGTAGGGAGTTTATGATTTCTAGTCTGTGTGTCTGTTAGTATGTCCAAATTTGGGTTAAGGTTTTGTATTAAGATTGTATAGGGGGTTTATGATTTCTAGTCTGTGTGTCTGTTAGTATGTCCAAATTTGGGTTAAGGTTTTGTATTAAGATGGTGTAGGGAGTTTATGATTTCTAGTCTGTGTGTCTGTTAGTATGTCCAAATTTGGGTTAAGGTTTTGTATTAAGATTGTATAGGGGGTTTATGGTTTCTAGTCTGTGTGTCTGTTAGTATGTCCAAATTTGGGTTAAGGTTTTGTATTAAGATGGTGTAGGGGGTTTATGATTTCTAGTCTGTGTGTCTGTTAGTATGTCCAAATTTGGGTTAAGGTTTTGTATTAAGATGGTGTAGGGGGTTTATGATTTCTAGTCTGTGTGTCTGTTAGTATGTCCAAATTTGGGTTAAGGCTTTGTATTAAGATGGTGTAGGGGGTTTATGATTTCTAGTCTGTGTGTCTGTTAGTATGTCCAAATTTGGGTTAAGGTTTTGTATTAAGATGGTGTAGGGGGTTTATTGTTTCTAGTCTGTGTGTCTGTTAGTATGTCCAAATTTGGGTTAAGGCTTTGTATTAAGATGGTGTAGGGGGTTTATGATTTCTAGTCTGTGTGTCTGTTAGTATGTCCAAATTTGGGTTAAGGTTTTGTATTAAGATGGTGTAGGGAGTTTATGATTTCTAGTCTGTGTGTCTGTTAGTATGTCCAAATTTGGGTTAAGGTTTTGTATTAAGATGGTGTAGGGGGTTTATGATTTCTAGTCTGTGTGTCTGTTAGTATGTCCAAATTTGGGTTAAGGTTTTGTATTAAGATGGTGTAGGGGGTTTATGATTTCTAGTCTGTGTGTCTGTTAGTATGTCCAAATTTGGGTTAAGGTTTTGTATTAAGATGGTGTAGGGGGTTTATGATTTCTAGTCTGTGTGTCTGTTAGTATGTCCAAATTTGGGTTAAGGCTTTGTATTAAGATTGTATAGGGGGTTTATGGTTTCTAGTCTGTGTGTCTGTTAGTATGTCCAAATTTGGGTTAAGGTTTTGTATTAAGATGGTGTAGGGGGTTTATGATTTCTAGTCTGTGTGTCTGTTAGTATGTCCAAATTTGGGTTAAGGTTTTGTATTAAGAAGGTGTAGGGGGTTTATGGTTTCTAGTCTGTGTGTCTGTTAGTATGTCCAAATTTGGGTTAAGGTTTTGTATTAAGATGGTGTAGGGGGTTTATGATTTCTAGTCTGTGTGTCTGTTAGTATGTCCAAATTTGGGTTAAGGTTTTGTATTTTGATGGTGTAGGGGGTTTATGGTTTCTAGTCTGTGTGTCTGTTAGGCCAACATTAAAAATATCTTTGTTTCCCCTCTCCCGACTGAGGTTGTTAGGGTATGGGTAGGTAGGTAGGCAAATTATTTTATTTTATTCCTTGATATGAATTTCTATATTGAATTTGTACAAAATTCAACAGGTAAGGCTCAAGTCAAGAAAAGTGGGGTTTTCCCTGTATTCTAATTCAGTGTACACCACAGTTTTCTGGTGTTAAAAAAAACAGTATATAGGGACCTTCTTTTTTTTTCCTATTCATTTAACATGTTTAATGTAATGAAATCTACAAAAGCACACATTCTACTTGTGATAACAATGCTTAATGATAGCAAGTGTTTTTTTAGTTAAAAATCAAGCTTATTTCAAGTCTAATTTGATGCATAACTCACAACAAAACAATTCCTTTGTTCACCAATGCATACCTTGATCATCAATTATGAGATGACAAAAAGATACATGTATGTTAATCACTTGGGAATTAAAATTCAATGAATAAAAATTTTCAATAGAAGTGAACATAATTCAGTTATGTTCAGTTACACCTGGATCATGCAGCTTGGTCAATTGATTCCTTAACAAAGATTTGTATGTTTTTTCAAGTTCTAGAAGAAACAAGGCTTCACTTTATATTCATGTTTTGTATTTCCTAAAATACTTATAAGTATTTACGAATTCTACTGATGCAGTTATAACGTTAAAACGTGTCCTTTTGTAATTTTCATGCCATAAATGAAATCCCATTTAAACTGGGGGTTTTTTTCACACCAGAAAACCGGGACGTTCCCTGAAAGCAGGGAATACATGTATCCCACATTTCCCGACTTGTGCCCAACCTGTTCAAAGACAAAGTAGATAGATTTTAAAGCACGAGTCAGACCATTTTTACTCCAAGTCTTTAAGATTTTATCCTTTAAAACAGGAACAGAGGTTAGACACAAAGCAAATCAAGATGCACTCAGCGGGTTAAAAAATGCTTCAGTATTTTTTTTATTTTCAAAAAAAGATCACCCTTGCACTGGAAAGCATTTTGTTTGTTTTCCTTGATTCCGAATCATGTAGACGCTTCAATGCAAAAATACCTTGATTTAAAACGCTCGTTGACTACAGCATCGGAAAGGTATCACCAAAACCCAACGATCGTTGACTACAGCATCGGAAAGATATCACCAATAACCAACATAGCAAAAAAAAAAAAAAAATAGTGGACAAGAATGGCCAATAAAATTTTTCGGGTCGCGGTGATTTTACCGGGTCGGTCGTGTGAGGGGAAACAAACAATATTTTATTTTTGGCCTTAGTATGTCCAAATTTGGGTTAAGGCTTTGTATTGAGATAGTGCATTGTTTTCACTACGTTACCTGTATATAAAATATCATACTAATCATGTTACTTAATCAAGTTATTACTTCAAAATTAGTCATAAGATGCATGCATGTCATACTTGTTATAAAGATCTTGTAAAATCATCAAATCAATATGGGGGTTTAGTATGGTCAACTACAATAGAGGAGACATTATGTATCCCAATTCTAATTACTTCACAAATATTTTCAGGAAGCCATTATATCTGGACTGATAAAAAGAGTAATTTGGATATGGCCAGAATGGGACAAAAAGAATCATAATTCTTCATATTCTGTCCAACACCATCAGATTGGAATAGCTAACATAAAGAGGGAGGATAATACTCAGTATCAGGTTTTCTGTATGTGTGAATTCAAACAAAAATCTTCCCGTTACAATTGCTTCTATGCAGATTATGAAAGCGAAAGCGATAATATGACTGTTGTTTCCATATCAAAAAGTAAATGTCGAATACAAAGAACCTTTACTTTTGAAGAAATACAAGAAAATGTTGCTGTAAAATATGTGAATAACGCAAAATGGCTTTTAAATAATGAGGAGATTATTCTTGATTTGGACGAGGATTACTATGGATGTGTTTACGCATCTCAGCCTCTTCTTGACTTAGGAGTGAAGGAAGTGGAGCTGGAACACATAAACAATTATTTAAATAAACTTATATGTCCAAAATCTCTTGCTCAAGAAAGATATGTAGACAATATATTGACAACAGCTTTAGACTTTTTTAGACGATTTTATACTTGTCAAAACCCAAAACAGCCAGTTGCAATGAACAAAAATTGTCCGAAGTTAGCAAAAATTACGTCTGATGTTAATACATATCTACAGAAAATTTTATGGCAAAATAAAAAGATTCATCTCTGCTCAAAACAACACCATGCTTTTAAATACGCCATCAGTGAAATCATACACTCTTTTCAAAAATTAAATAATAAGCAATTGAAAGCCATGCAAAGAGTTGGCTTTTGTTTAAATACATCTCCAAAGACTTACAAATTGACATTTCCACCAGAGTATGGCATATGTATGGGAGCTAATACTCCTTCAGATTCCTCAGTTTTAATACATAATCCTACAAGAAAGAGATAGCAGAAAGAACAGCAACATTACAGAATATTTTTAAATCTTTAAAGACAAAATCCGTCAAATTTGTGACTATATGCAGATCATCACGTGACGGCTACACTCCTAGAAGATTTTTTAAACTTATAGAGTCTGATATAATGGCATCACTAAATAAGACATTCAGTAATAATTGTGTGGCTCATTATGATGGAGGACTATTGGGAGGGGTCAAGGGATGGATTTCAAGACCAAAAATTGTTATTAAACACTGATTCAGCAAAAGTATTGTAAAATCATTTGGCATAATATTTGTTATTGTTCTATTTTTAATGAATTTTGTATTAAATACATGTTACAATTTTATTTTTTTGTGCTTTGAGATTTATACAGCTGTCATCTTAATTTGTCTACCAACTGTTCATAAATGCATGTCAATTTGTCTACCAACTGTTCATAAAGGCATATTAATTTGTCTACCAACTATTCATAAAGGCATGTTAATTTGTCTACTAACTGTTCATAAAGGCATGTTAATTTGTCAACCATCCGTTCATAAAGGCATGTTAATTTGTCTACCAACTGTTCAAAAAGGCATGTTAATTTGTCTACTAACTGTTCATAAAGGCATGTTAATTTGTCTACCAACTGTTCATAAAGGCATGTTAATTTGTCTGCCAACTGTTCATAAAGGCATATTAATTTGTCTACCAACTATTCATAAAGGCATGTTAATTTGTCTACTAACTGTTCATAAAGGCATGTTAATTTGTCAACCATCCGTTCATAAAGGCATGTTAATTTGTCTACCAACTGTTCATAAAGGCATGTTAATTTGTCTACTAACTGTTCATAAAGGCATGTTAATTTGTCTACCAACTGTTTATAAAGGTATGTTAATTTGTCTACCAACTGTTCATAAAGGCATGTTAATTTGTCTACCAACTGTTCATAAAGGCATGTTAATTTGTCTACCAACTGTTCATAAAGGCATGTTAATTTGTCTACTAACTGTTCTTAAAGGCTTGATAATTTGTCTACTAACTGTTCATAAAGGCATATTAATTTGTCTACCAACCGTTCATAAAGGCATGTTAATTTGTCTACCAACTGTACATAAAGGCATGTTAATTTGTCTACAAACTGTTCATAAAGGCATGTTAATTTGTCTACTAACTGTTCTTAAAGGCTTGATAATTTGTCTACTAACTGTTCATAAAGGTATATTAATTTGTCTACCAACCGTTCATAAAGGCATGTTAATTTGTCTACCAACTGTACATAAAGGCATGTTAATTTGTCTACCAACTGTTCATAAAGGCATGTTAATTTGTCTACTAACTGTTCTTAAAGGCTTGATAATTTGTCTACTAACTGTTCATAAAGGCATATTAATTTGTCTACCAACCGTTCATAAAGGCATGTTTATTTGTCTACCAACTGTTCATAAAGGCATGTTAATTTGTCTACCAACCGTTCATAAAGGCATGTTGATTTGTCTACCAACTGTTCATAAAGGCATGCTAATTTGTCTACAAACTGTTCATAAAGGCATGTTAATTTGTCTACCAACCGTTCATAAAGGCATGTTAATTTGTCTACCAACTGTTCATCAAGGCTTGTTAATTTGTCTACTAACTGTTCATAAATGCATGCTAATTTGTCTACCAACTGATCATAAAGGCATGTTAATTTGTCTACCAACTGTTCATAATGGCATGTTAATTTGTCTACCAACCGTTTATAAAGACATGTTTATTTGTCTACCAACTGTTCATAAAGGCATGTTAATTGTCTACCAACTGTTCATAATGGCATGTTAATTTGTCTACCAACTGTTCATAAAGGCATGTTAATTTGACTACCAACTGTTCATAAAGGCATGTTAATGTGTCTACCAACTGTTCATAAAGGCTTGTTAATTTGTCTACCAACCGTTCATAAAGGCATGTTAATTTGTATACCAACTGTTCATAAAGGCTTGTTAATTTGTCTACCAACTGTTCATAAAGGCTTGTTAATTTGTCTACCAACTGTTCATAAAGGCATGTTAATTTGTATACCAACTGTTCATAAAGGCTTGTTAATTTGTCTACCAACTGTTCATAAAGACATGTTAATTTTTCTACCAACTGTTCATAATGGCATGTTAATTTGTCTACCAACTGTTCATAAAGGCTTGATAATTTGTCTACTAACTGTTCAGAAAGGCATATTAATTTGTCTACCAACCGTTCATAAAGGCATGTTAATTTGTCTACCAACTGTTCATAAAGGCTTGTTAATTTGTCTACCAACTGTTCATAATAGCATGTTAATTTGTCTACCAACTGTTCATAAAGGGACGTTAATTTGTCTACCAACCGTTCATAAATGCTTGTTAATTTGTCTACCAACTGTTCATAAAGGCATGTTAATTTGTCTACCAACCGTTTATAAAGGCTTGTTAATTTGTCTACCAACTGTTCATAATGGCATGTTAATTTGTCTACAAACTGTTCATAAAGGCATGTTAATTTGTCTACCAACTGTTCATAAAGGCATGTTAATTTGTCTACCAACTGTTCATAAAGGCATATTAATTTGTCTACCAACTGTTCATAAAGGCTTGTTAATTTGTCTACCAACCGTTCATAAAGGCATGCTAAATTTGTCTACCAACTGTTCATAAAGGCTTGTTAATTTGTGTAACAACTGTTCATAAAGGTGTGTTAATTTGTCAGGAAAATTAAATCCAGAAGGTACATGGTTGAACATAATGAAGAAAATACAAGATATTCTTGGTATTAATGACAGGTAGCTGGTTTTCTCAATCATAATATTTAAGACATCAAAAGGATCAGGAGCCACCAAACATAGTGTACAGGACTAGCAATCACATCAACCACCAACACTTGACTCCTTCAAAAGACCATTTGTTGTTGAAATAAAGCAAATATTATGTGATATTATGTCATTGTTTTGAATTCATTATAGGGTATCTGGATTAGGGATTTATTGTCCATTCTCTAAGGTTTTTATACGACCGCAAAATTTGAAAAAAATTTCGTCGTATATTGCTATCACGTTGGCGTCGGCGTCGTCGTCGTCGTCGTCGTCCGGCGTCCGAATACTTTTAGTTTTCGCACTCTAACTTTAGTAAAAGTGAATGGAAATCTATGAAATTTTAACACAAGGTTTATGACCACAAAAGGAAGGTTGGTATTGATTTTGGGAGTTTTGGTCCCAACATTTTAGGAATTAGGGGCCAAAAAGGGCCCAAATAAGCATTTTCTTGGTTTTCGCACTATAACTTTAGTTTAAGTTAATAGAAATCTATGAAATTTTGACACAAGGTTTATGACCACAAAAGAACGGTTGGGATTGATTTTGGGAGTTTTGGTTTCAACAGTTTAGGAATTAGGGGCCAAAAAAGGGCCCAAATAAGCATTATTCTTGGTTTTCGCACAATAACTTTAGTTTAAGTAAATAGAAATCAATGAAATTTAAACACAATGTTAATGACTACAAAAGGAAGGTTGGTATTGATTTTGGAAGTTTAGGTCCCAACAGTTTAGGAATTAGGGGCCAAAAAGGGACCCAAATAAGCATTTTTCTTGGTTTTCGCACCATAACGTTAGTATAAGTAAATAGAAATCTATGAAATTTAAACACAAGGTTTATGACCATAAAAGGAAGGTTGGTATTGATTTTGGGAGTTTTGGTCCCAACAGAATAAGGGGCCCAAAGGGTCCAAAATTAAACTTTGTTTGATTTCATCAAAATTGAATAATTGGGGTTCTTTGATATGCCGAATCTAACTGTCATGACTGTGTATGTAGATTCTTAACTTTTTGGTCCCGTTTTCAAATTGGTCTACATTAAGGTCCAAAGGGTCCAAAATTAAACTTAGTTTGATTTTGACAAAAAATGAATCAGTTAGGTTCTTTGATATGCTGAATCTGAAAATGTACTTAGATTCTTGATTATTGGCCCAGTTTTCAAGTTGGTCCAAATCGGGGTCCAAAATTAAACTTTGTTTGATTTCATCAAAAATTGAATAAATGGGGTTCTTTGATAAACCAAATCTAACTGTGTATGTAGATTCTTCATTTTTGGTCCTGTTTTCAAATTGGTCTACACTAAAGTCCAAAGGGTCCAAAATTAAACTTAGTCTGATTTTAACAAAAATTGAAATCTTGGGGTTCTTTGATATGCTGAATCCAAAAATGTACTTAGATTTTTTATTATGGGCCCAGTTTTCAAGTTGGTCCAAATCAGGATCTGAAATTATTATATTAAGTATTGTGCAATAGCAAGTCTTTTCAATTGCACAGTATTGCGCAATGGCAAGAAATATCTAATTGCACAATATTGTGAAATAGCAAATTTTTTTTTAATTAGAGTTATCTTTCTTTGTCCAGAATAGTAAGCAAGAAATATCTAATTGCAAAATATTGTGCAATAGCAAGATTTTTTTTTAATTGGAGTTATCTTTCTTTGTCCAGAATCAACTTAAATCTTTGTTATATACAATATACAATGTATATTCACTTTTTACTACCAACTGATAAATTAAAATAATCTTTACCATTCAGTGATAACAAGCAGTTTTTTTTACATCTTATTTCCTTATCTTATCTAAAATGTTTTTAGATAATGTATGTTGGACATTTGCCAGACATGACTATGATGTCATTTTCTATTTTTATTTGCCAATAACTTTATGTAAATAACTTCATTGGAAATTTGCCAATATAAAATGTTGCTGATGAAGTTTTTTTTATTGTTTTATACAATAAACAATGTATATTCACTTTTACTACCAACCAATCTTTACCATTCAGTGATAACAAGCACTTTATTTTACATTTTGATATTTTATGATGTATTTAAAAGAGTAGTTATTGTTGCAAACTCCATTAGAAATTTGAATTGATATCAGTTTTGGAAAAAGGGAAACAGGGATGTGAAAAAGGGGGGGGGGGTTAAATTTTTCTCATTTCAGATTTCATAAATAAAAAGAAAATTTCTTCAAACATTTTTTTGAGAGGATTAATATTCAACAGCATAGTGAATTGCTAAAAGGCAAAAACAAACTTTTAAGTTCATTAGACCACATTCATTCTGTGTCAGAAACCTATGCTGTGTCAACTATTTAATTTTAGATTTAAAAAGTTTGAAGAAGAAATCTTTAATTGTAAAATTTGTAAAATCTTGACATTTGTTTTGTGTAAAAAAAACCCATGTAATGTCAAAAATTTGATCACAATCCAAATTCAGAGCTGTATCACGCTAGAATGTTTTGTCCATGCTTGCCCCAACTGTTCAGGGTTCGACCTCTGCGGTCGTATAAAGCTGCGCCCTGCGGAGCACCTGGTTTGCCATTATTCTCATTTCTGTAAACCCATTCAGACCCTTATTAATTGTTTGTTTTCAAAACTTACTTCTCACTAACAGCAAAGCAATTTAGACTAATGATGAAATGTTTAGTGTTACTATGACCTTTTTTTGCAATTTTTGGTGTGCCTTAAGTCGAAAATACAACTTTCCATCATCGTCATCGTCCGTCGTCGTTAACTTTTACAAAAATCTTCTCCTCTGAACCTACTGGGCCAAATTTAACCAAACTTGGCCACAATCATCATTGGGGTATCTAGTTTAAAAAATGTGTGGCGTGACCCGGACAACCAACCAAGACGGCCGCCATGGCTAAAAATAGAACATAGGGGTAAAATGCAGTTTTTGGCTTATAACATTTAGAGCAAATCTGCCATGGGGTAGAATTGTTTATCAGGTCAAGATCTATCTGCCTTGAAATTTTCAAATGAATCGGACAACTCATTGTTAGGTTGCTGCCCCCAAATTGGTAATTTTAAGGAAATTTTGCTGTTTTTGGTTATTATTTTGAATATTATTGTAAATAGAGATAAACTGTAAATAGCAATAATGTTCAGCAATGTAAGATTTACAAATAAGTCAGCATGACCAAAATGGTCAGTTGATCCTTTTAGGAGTTATTGCCCTTTATAGTCAATTTTTAACCATTTTTCGTAAATCTTAGTAATCTTTTAGAAAAATCTTCTCCTCTGAAACTACTGGGCCAAATTAAACAAAATTGCTGTACATTATTACTGTTTACAGTTTATCTCTATTTATAATATTATTCAAGATAATAACCAAAATTTCCTTAAAATTACCAATTCAAGGGCAGCAACCCAACAAAGGGTTGTCTGATTTGTCTGAAAATTTCAGGGCAGATAGACCTTGACGATATACAATTTTACCCAATGTCAGATTTGCTCTAAATGCTTTGGTTTTTGAGTTATAAACCAAAACTGCATTTTACCCCTTATTTTTTATTTTTAGACATAGCGGCCATCTTGGTTGGTTGGCAGGGTCACCGGACACGTTTTTTAAACTAGATACCCCAATGACGACTGTGGCCAAGTTTAGTTTATTTTGGCGCAGGAGTTTCAGAGGAGAAGATTTTTGTAAAATATAACGACGACGGACGACGACGGACGCCGGACGCCGGACGCAAAGTGGTGAGAAATAGCTCTTTGGGCCAGGTGAGCTAAAAACCAATAAAATCGTTACTAACTAAATAATAGCACCGGATGACAATAAGCCTGACCTGTTTCTTTCTTTCTTCGAAGGCTGAATGGTTACTTGTGTTTTTTTATTCCTTATATAGTTTTCCATCGACGGTTGACAACCGGCGGTTCTAAATATGGTCCTCAATATAAAGCTTTACTACGACTATCACATAAACTTTACATGATTCAAAAAAATGAGGCCAAGGTCATATAAATCAAAGAGAAATACATGTACATCTTATTATCATTCAATATACTAAATAAAGTTAACCTATTGCTTATAGTTTTTAAGAAACAGTCTTTAAAAATAAAAAAACTTAACATTGACTAATGAACCTTGAAAACGAGGTCAAGGTCAGATGAACCATGCCAAGCAGACATATACAGTGTAAAACCCTTCCATACAATGAATATAGTTGACCTATTGTTTATTAAGAAACAAGATTGCACACGTTTAAATGTCTCGCCTTCTTCAATAGCCATTGATATTATGTTGACAGTCCTAAATATAAAATTAAAACTAAATTTGCAGGCTCTACAAAAACAGACCGAAACACAAACAATTAACACTGAGCAATAAACTGTGAATACGGGATCAAATAAAACCAGCAAGACTGACATGTACATCATTAACATCTCCATACACCAAATATAGTTGACGTATTGCATATAGTTGACGTATTGCATATAGTATTAGAAAAAAAACTAGAGGCTCTAAAGAGCCTGTGTCGCTCACCTTGGTCTATGTGCATATTAAACAAAGGACACAGATGGATTCATGACAAAATCGTGTTTTGGTGATGGTGATGTGTTTGTAGATCATACTTTACTGAACATTCTTGCTAATTACAATTTTCTCTATCTATAATAAACTTGGCCCTTTAGATACAGAGGAAAATATTTTGTAAAAATTTACAAAAAATTACAAAATTAATGAAAATTGTTAAAAATTGACTATAAAGGGCAATAACTCCTTAAGAGGTCAACTGACCATTTTGGTCATGTTGACTTATTTGTAGAACTTACTTTGCTGAACATTATTGCTGTTTACAGTTTATCTCTATCTATAATAATATTCAAGATAATAACCAAAAACTGCAAAATTTCTTTAAAAATTACCAATTTGGGGCAGCAATCCAACAACCAGTTGTCTAATTCATTTGAAAATTTCAGGGCAGATAGATATTGACTTGATAAACAATTTAACTCCTGTCAGATTTGCTCTAAATAATTTGGTTTCAGAGTTATTAGCCAAAATCTACATAATACCCCCTGTGTTCTATTTTTAGCCATGGCAGCCATCTTAATTTGTTGGCAGGGTCACCGCACACATTTTAGCTCACCTGGCCTAAAGGGCCAAGTGAGCTTTTCTCATCACTTTGCATCCGGCGTCCGTCGTCATTAACTTTTACCAAAATCTTCTCCTCTGAAACTACTGGGTCAAATTTAACCACACTTGGCCACAATCATTATTGGGTTATTTAGTTTAAACTAGAGGCTCTAAAGAGCCTGTGTCGCTCACCTTGGTCTATGTGCATATTAAACAAAGGACACAAATGGATTCATGACAAAATTGTATTTTGGTGATGGTGATGTGTTTGAAGTTCCTACTTTACTGAACGATTTTGCTTCTTACAATTATATCTATAATGAACTTTGCCCATTAGTAACAGAGAACTATATTTGGTAAAAATTTACATAACTTTACCAAATTAATGAAAATTGTTAAAAATTGACTATAAAGGGCAATAACTCCTTAAGGGGTCATATAATAGTATTCAAGATAACCAAAAACGGCAAAATTTCTTTAAAAATTACCAATTGGATGGCAGCAACCAAACAACCAGTTGTCGAATTCATCTGAAAAATTCAGGGCAGATAGATATTGACTTGATTAACAATTTTACTTCTTGTCAGATTTGCTCTAAATGCTTTGGTTTCATAGTTATAAGCCAAAAACTGAATTTTACCCCTATGTTCTATTTTTAGCCGTGGCAGCCATCTTGGTTGAATGGCCAGGTCATCGAGCACATTTTCAAACTAAATACCCCAAAGATGATTGTGGCCTAGTAGTTTCAGTGGAGATTTTTGTAAAAGATTACTTAGATTTATGAAAAATGGTTAAAAATTGACTATAAAGGGCAATAACTCCTAAAGGGGTCAACTGACCATTTCGGTCATGTTGACTTATTTGTAAGTCTAACTTTGCTGAACATTATTGATGTTTACAGTTTATCTCTATCTATAATAATATTCAAGATAATAACCAAAAACAGCAAAATTTCCTCAAAATTACCAATTCAGGGGCAGCAACCCAACAACAGGTTGACCGATTCAACTGAAAATTTCAGGGCAGATAGATCTTGACCTGATAAACATTTTTATCCCATGTCAGATTTCCTAAAAATGCTTTGGTTTTTGAGTTATAAGCCAAAAACTGCATTTTACCCCTATGTTCTATTTTTAGCCGTGGCGGCCATCTTGGTTGGTTGACCAGGTCACGCCACACATTTTTTAAACAAGATACACCAAAGATGATTGTGGCCAAGTATGGATTAATTTGGCCCAGTAGTTTCAGAGGAGAAGATTTTGGTAAAAGATTACTTTTATTTACGAAAAATGGTTAAAAATTGACTATAAAGGGCAATAACTCCTAAACGGGTCAACTGATCATTTTGGTCATTTGGTCATGTTGACTTATTTGTAGATCTTACTTTGCTGAACACTATTTCTGACCTGTTTACAGTTTATCTCTATCTATAATAATATTCAAGTTAATAACCAAAAACAGCAAAATTTCCTCAAAATTACCAATTCAGGGGCAGCAACCCAACAACCGATTGACCGATTCATCTGAAAATTTCAGGGCAGATAGATCTTGACCTGATAAACATTTTTACCCCTGTCAGATTTGCTCTAAATGCTTTGGTTTTTGAGTTATAAGCCAAAAACTGCATTTTACCGCTATGTTCTATTTTTAGCCGTGGCGGCCATCTTGGTTGGTTGACCGGGTCACGCCACACATTTTTTAAACTAGATACCCCAATGATAATTGTGGACAAGTTTGGTTTAATTTGGCCCAGCAGTTTCAGAGGAGATTTTTGTAAAAGTTAACAACGACGACGGACGACGGACGCCGGACGCAAAGTGATGGGAAAAGCTCACTTGGCCCTTCGGGCCAGGTGAGCTAAAAATGTGTGGCGTGACCAGGTTAATCAACCAAAATGGCCGCCATGGCTAAAAATAGAACATAGGGGTAAAATGTAGATTTTTGCTTATAACTCTGAAACCAAAGAATTTAGAGCAATCTGACATGGGGTACAATTGTCTATTAGGTCAAGATCTATCTGGCCTGCAATTTTCAAATGAATTAGACAATTGGTTGTTGGGTTGTTGCCACCAAACAAGTAATTTTAAGGAAAGTTTTGCAGTTTTTGGTTATTATCTTGAATATTATTAAAGATAGAGATAAACTGTAAACAGCAATAATGTTTCAGCAAAGTCAGATCTACAAATAAGTCAACATGACTAAAATTGTCATTTGACCCCTTAAGGAGTTATTGTCCGTTATTGTCAATTTTTAACCATTTTTCAAAAAATCTTTTTCTCTGAAACTACTTGGCCAAATTTAACCAAACTTGGCCACAATCATCATTGGGGTATCTAGTTTAAAAAATGTGTGGCGTGACCCGGCCAACCAACCAAGATGGCCGCCATGGCTAAAGATAAAACATAAGGGTGAAATGTAGATTTTGGCTTATATCTCTAAAACCATCGCATTTAGAGCAAATCTGATAGGAATTAGATTGTTTATTAGATTAAGATCTATCTGCCCTGAAATTATCAGATGAATTAGACAACATCTTGTTGGGTTGCTGCCCCCTAATAAGTAATTTTAACATTTTGCAGTTTTTGGTTATTATCTTGAATATTATTATAGATAGAGACAAACTGTAAGCAGCAATAAAGTTCAGCATAATAAGATCTACAAGTAAGTCAACATGACCAAAATTGTCAATTGACCCCTTAAGGAGTTATTGCCCTTTATAGTAAATTTTTAATAATTTTCATAAATTTTTGTAAATTTTTAGAAAATATTTTCCACTCTAATGACTGGGCCAAGTTCATTATAGATAGAGGTAATTGTAGCAACAAGAATGTTCAGTAAAGTAAGATCTACAAACACATCACCATCTCCAAAACTCAATTTTGTCATGAATCCATCTGCGTCCATTGTTTAATTAATATGTACAAAGACCCAGGTGAGCGACACAGGCTATTGAGAGCCTCTAGTTTAAACTAGATACCATACTGATGATTGTGGCTAAATTTGGTTAAATCTGACCAAGTAGTTTTAAGGAAGAAGATTTTTGTAAAAGATAACAAAAATTTACGAAAAATTGGTAAAAAATTACTACAAAGGGCAATAACTCCTTAAGGGATCAATTGACCATTTTGGTCACGTTGACTTTTTTGTAGAGCTTACTTTGCTAAACATTATTGCTGTTTACAGTTTATCTCTATCTATAATAATATTCAAGATAATAACCAAGATCTGCAAAATTTCCTTAAAATTATCAAATTGGGGCAGCAACCCAACAACCAGTTGTCCAATTCAGCTGGAAATTTCAGGGCAGATAGATACTGACCTGATAAACTAGAGGCTCTAAAGAGCCTGTGTCGCTCACCTTGGTCTATGTGCATATTAAACAAAGGACACAAATGGATTCATGACAAAATTGTATTTTGGTGATGGTGATGTGTTTGAAGTTCTTACTTTACTGAACGATTTTGCTTCTTACAATTATATCTATCATGAACTTTGCCCATTAGTAACAGAGAACTATATTTGGTAAAAATTTACATAAATTTACCAAATTAATGAAAATTGTTAAAAATTGACTATAAAGGGCAATAACTCCTTAAGGGGTCAATTGACCATTTAGGTCATGTTGACTTATTTGTAGATCTTACTTTGCTGAACATTATTGCTGTTTACAGTTTATCTCTAACTATAATAATATTCAAGATAATAACCAAAAACAGCAAAATTTCTTCAAAATTACCAATTCAAAGGCAGCAACCCAACAACCGATTGACCGATTCATCTGAAAATTTCAGGGCAGATAGTTCTTGACCTGATAAACATTTTTATCCCCTGTCAGATTTCCTCAAAATGCTTTGGTTTTTGAGTTATAAGCCAAAAACTGCATTTTACCCTATGTTCTATTTTTAGCGGTTGCGGCCATCTTGGTTGGTTGACCAGGTCACGCCACACATTTTTTAAACTAGATACCCCAAAGATGATTGTGGCCAAGTTTGGATTAATTTGGCCAAGTAGTTTCAGAGGAGAAGATTTTTGTAAAAGATTACTTTAATTTACGAAAAATTGTTAAAAATTGACTATAAAGGGCAATAACTCCTAAACGGGTCAACTGACCATTTTGGTCATGTTGACTTATTTGTAGATCTTACTTTGCTGAACATTATTGCTGTTTACAGTTTATCTCTATCTATAATAATATTCAAGATAATAACCAAAAACAGCAAAATTTCCTCAAAATTACCAAATCAGGGGCAGCAACCCAACAACCGATTGACCGATTCATCTGAAAATTTTAGAGCAAATAGATCTTGACCTGATAAACATTTTTATCCCATGTCAGATTTCCTCAAAATGCTTTGGTTTTTGAGTTATAAGCCAAAAACTGCATTTTACCCCTTTGTTCTATTTTTAGCCGTGGCGGCCATCTTGGTTGGTTGACCAGGTCACGCCACACATTTTTTAAACTAGATACCCCAAAGATGATTGTGGCCAAGTTTGGATTAATTTGGCCAAGTAGTTTCAGAGTAGAAGATTTTTGTAAAAGATTACTTTAATTAACGAAAAATGGTTAAAAATTGACTATAAAGGGCAATAACTCCTAAACGGGTCAACTGACCATTTTGGTCATGTTGACTTATTTGTAGATCTTACTTTGCTGAACATTATTGCTGTTTACAGTTTATCTCTAACTATAATAATATTCAAGATAATAACCAAAAACAGCAAAATTTCTTCAAAATTACCAATTCAGGGGCAGCAACCCAACAACCGATTGACCGATTCATCTGAAAATTTCAGGGCAGATAGATCTTGACCTGATAAACATTTTTACCCCATGTCAGATTTGCTCTAAATGCTTTGGTTTTTGAGTTATAAGCCAAAAACTGCATTTTACCCCTATGTTCTATTTTTAGCCGTGGCGGCCATCTTGGTTGGTTGACCGGGTCACGCCACACATTTTTTAAACTAGATACCCCAATGATGATTGTGGCCAAGTTTGGTTTGATTTGGCCCAGTAGTTTCAGAGGAGAAGATTTTTGTAAAAGTTAACGACGACGGAGACGACGACGACGGACGACGGACGCCAAGTGATGAGAAAAGCTCACTTGGACCTTCGGGCCAGGTGAGCTAATAATTTTACCCCATGTCAGATTTGCTCTAAATGCTTTGGTTTCAGGGGGCCAGGTGAGCTAAAAACCCTCAAAAAGTTAACTTTGACCGCTGAACCTTGAAAATGTTGTCAAGGTGAGATGATACCAGCCAGTCGGACATGTACACCTAACAATGATTCCATACTCCAAATATAGTAGATCTATTGCATACAGCGTAAGAAAAAAAATAACAAAACACAAAACCTAACTATAACCACTAAACCATGAGCCAGTTGGACATGTACACCTTACAATCCTTCCATACACCAAAATATATACTAGACCACCGTATTGCTTATAGAATGTAGGACAGAAAGTAACAGGACAAAAAGTCACAGACAAAAAGTCAAAACAAAAAGTCACAATTCATTTTTCTGATTATTTTCTTTGAATAAAATATGCTTATTTTTACAAAAACATTTTGTATTTTTTCTTGAAGTATTGTATATTAACCAACTTTGTAAGCAAAATTTATGAAAAAAAATATCAAAGATGATCAAATAATTGTTAAGAAAACAAAATGTCAAAGTAGACTGGCACTTAAATGGCTTCATAGTGCCAAGAAATATGTCCTTTGCATGATTAAAATTAAATAAATCTTCATTTTTCAAGTAAAATGATAAATTTCATTAACTTTAATATGAATATATGTATTAAAAAAAGTAAATATTTCAAGATATTTCTCTTATATATTCAAACAATTGTCAAAAAATTGTTTGTGACTTTTTGTCCTGTGACTTTCTGTCCGTTTACCTTGCTTATAGTATCTGGATTATGGACTTGACCACCAAAACTTAACCGTGTTCACTGATCCATGAAATGAGGTCGCGGTAAAGTGAAAACTGTCTGAAGGGCCTTGAACCTTTCAAGGTATGCACATACCAAATTCATGTATAGTTATCCTTTTACTCATAAGACAGAAATTAACATTACAAGGAATCTTATCTTTTTTTTTCAAGTACTCGCTGACAATGAAAAGGAGGTCAAAGACAGTGGATATATAACAGACGGAAACTTTGTAACATAAGGCATCCATATACAAAGTATGAAACATCCAGGTCTTACACTTTATAAAATATAAAGCTTTTAAGAAGTTTGTTAATGCCTCCGCCATCCGATCACTATCCCTATCTTGAGCTTTTTGAGACGAAAGTTACTGGCTCAACAAAAAGTAGGATCTAAATTGGCCATACAATACATAGTTCAGATTCATTGATTCAGTCCAGCTTTAAATATCAGTCGCTGTACATAATATGATAACATAAACTAGGTTATGGATGCACCCTGGAGTTAAAGGTTGGAATCCAGACAGATAGTAGAGACAAAGCTACATTTTTCCATTCATTGACCTTTGTTACATTTCATATCTCAGTTTTCATGTCAGCTCATGTATAATTTCTAAAGCATAATTACATGTAGGTCACCTAAATTTTCTACCATATGATTCTGTGACAAGTTGGAGTCTGGCTTCATACAATGGTCATTATGTTAATTGGTGCCCCTAGGAAGTAGGACAGCAATCAGTCAAAAGTGTTTCACTGTGAACTACATTTTCCTACATTGACTTTATAATTAGTTACATTTCAACAGTACATCAAAGTATGTTGATCCTTCAATAAACATTATATGATCATGGGTGTATCCCAAAGTGTAGATCACTATCTAGACAAAAGTAGGCCAATGTTTCCCACACTTTATTGACTTGGTAAAGTTTAACATCTTATTTTTTTATTTCACTCCCTACAAATAAATCTTTAAACTACTGGATGATTGAATCGTGTCTTGAAGTTCAGCACCCAGACAATATTTTACCATGACCTACTTTTCAGCTTCATTGACTGAGTTCATATTTCTGTCACTTAATAACACATAATACAATAATGTAAACTAGTGTATGAAATTATCTTGTCCAGGAGGTCGGCATCCAGGCAAAAGCAGAGAACTGTAAATTGAGAGACAAATCCACATATTTTTAATTCTTGATGTTCTGAAACAGTTTTTAAACCGTTTCAAATTAGGAACCTAAAAACCTTTTGAAGTGTTTCCTTTTTTCAAGGAGTAAGCTTCCCAAGGCTTGACATTTATCAATAACGTACACTTCAGATACCTATAGAAGTCTAGAAGTCGGTCAATAACAAACCTAAGACTTGAAAGTTTGTCAGTTACCTACAAAAATTTGTAAGGGTTCCGCGGAACACAGTTTCTCGCCTACTATTGCTGTTAATCGCAGACTCAACAAAAATGAGGTAAAAAAATCATTTAAAATATTCCGCAATACTATCTTTTGATTGTAAGAAGCTTCCGTCCAATTTTGGTAAAAATCCAGGATAGTTTAAGAAAGTTATTAAAAATTTCAAAAACTTTAATCACAGAGTCAATATTTGTGGACGATGCCAACCACAAAGAAGGAATGTAGGATCGCTTTTCCTTCTTTTTCGACTAAATTCAAAGGCTCACCAAATTGTACCCAAGGCTAGTGATTACCTCCAGATTCCCCTACCACTATAACTAACCATGAATATAATACTTAAAAGTTTCATTAAATAACAAGTCAATATTATACTGTCCAATTGTCATAAATCTAAATCAGAATATGTTGATGCTTCAGTTTAATGACTACATCAATCTACTTTAGTGGAATTATTTGCACTTTAAATCCATTCACACAAAAAATCATCGTTTGATATTTACAAATATATTTATTCATGTAAAAACACATAAACAATAAATAAAATAAACCAGGATATAATAAAACATGCTATCACATATATATAGTGCTAGTTCAATAAATAAATATATAAACATGCAATCAATGCTCAAATAATAAATGTAAATGGCTGGCCATTTATGGACGGAATGGTTGAGATGAAGATATAATTATCAAATGATGTTAAAGAATTTTACTATTAAACTGAACTTTTTATTTCTTATTTCTTAACACCTATCAAATACAAAAATAGAACAGTATTTAATACAAACTTTAAAAATCTGAAACGATGTTACAGTGACTTGACGGGTGTTGCTATTCAACTATTTTTATTTTATCACCTGGCACTTTCACATTTTGGCTGAACAGATTGCTCAAAATTTTGACCAGTTGAAGTTTGATTTTATAAAACAAATTGAAATTTGGTCAGAATTTTGAATGAGTAGCATTAGTCGAATAGCAACACTAACAGTCAAGTCACTGTAAGAATGAAATACTTTTGAAACATCCTAAATAAGTTTCCATATTTTACTATACCTCAACACTATTGTTTACTATATTATGCAAGAGTAATTGATGCATTCAGTTGTTTTTCATAGGGAGCACAAAACATTTATTAAAATTGCACATTTTATAATTACATGTTGGAATTCTGAACGTTTGTAAACATTTATGATGATAAGCATTTTTATGTTTTATTACAAACATCATCAAAACATATAAGGTTTAGGTTTCTGTGCACTGACAATGGAAACATAATTTCTATATGCGGAATGCAGTTTGGGAATTGTTCATCTTTAACAGTGAAGTTTTTAATATATATTTCTGAAAGACATTTTTTAAGGAGTTTGGACACATTATGTCTCCTTTGGTAGTGTCAGATGTTTAATGTTCTATCATATCATGATTTCTCTCTCCGTCTTTTGTCTTCTTCAATCATTTTTTCTAATTCTCTTGATCTTTTCTTATCAAGTAGCTCCATTTCTCTTATCAACTACAAAACATAAATAATAAGGAATTAGAATTATGCTAAAACTGATTTCTTTTTAATTGTATATTTGTATACCATAATAACCATTATGATTTTTGTAACTGTTTCAAGTGAAAAATGTTTACTTCATATACTATCAATGAAAATGAGGTTACAGTCTTTCTGATTCTAGAATGGAAAATGCAATAACAATCAAAGCCTGAGATAAATTTGAGCAAATTCGTAGCTTTATTTCAACCTATATGAAATTTCTACATCCTTTTATTAGTTGGAGTCATAATTCATAAACATGAAAGACATTTTTTACATTTATCATTTTGGCAAGGACACCATTTTTCCCCACAGAACTGATTCCTCAAAATTATCCATTTTTTACCGTTAATCAACATGCAGCATAGCCCAAGTTCTTTTTATTTCATACAACAAAATAATTTGATCAGGAATCTAAAGATCCTTTCTTCACTTAACCAATTCAATATAAATATACTTAATTATTTACCCTATATTCTTTTTGAAAATACCTTATAATCATAGATTTAAAAGAACAATATCAAACTTTACCTGTGAACATTCAGTTTCTATAACAGTTCTGTATTTTGCTCCCTGTCCAAGGTCTTCCATTTCTCTAAGGAAACCTCTTCTTTCATCAATTTCTGCTTGCACTGAAACAGTTAACAAAGTAATAAATGTTTGAATTCTTTGAGTATTTTTCTCAAGCTACTAAATATTCAAATATAGATCTTTATTCAATAAAAGGTGCAATGCATACAAAGTGAAAAATATATTTGGATGGAACTTGATTTTTTTAACATTTGTCTGACAAAACTCTGAAAAGTTTTTTATTTTTTTATCTTTATGAATAAAGTATATATTTTTTTTTACCTAAAGTTGGTAGTTATGAATTAAGTATTAACCAAATTATGTATTTAAAAAGGAACACTAAAGAGTGTGTAGTAAATCATTGTAATAAACAACTAACAGGCTATTATTTGAACTTGGAATTATTTTAATTATGGAATTTGTTTAATTTCTTGTTCAGGAAATTTTTAATAAATTCCATGTTTATTCTGTACTTAAATGTTCTGTGCTGCGCACAACACTTTCTATTACAAAAGAAGATAGAACATTTTCAATAGAATGTACTGTGCCGCGCACAACACTATCTATACAAAATACTTTGTATGAAAAGTTTTATGAACTGCTCAAAACATTATAATACCAAATAAACATGGAATTTATTAAAAATTTCAAGCACAAGAAATTATGGAAATTCCATTATTAAAAATAATTCCAAGTTCAAATAATAGCCTGTTAACTGCACCATGAGTGCAAGATACACCTCTATTGTGCATATATTGAAATTGTTGCAAGAATAAAATGGGATATTTAGAGGGCATTTAAACAGAAGCAAATGTTGATATCTTGAAATAGTTCTGTAGAAAAACATGAATGAGGATACCATTAGACATATTAATTTTTAGTCATTAAACACACGACTTTAAAGTCCCATAACTTTTGAATGAAAAATTTCAAAATTTACAAAATCAAACCAGAGTCTTCATTTACAAATCCCAACAACATTTTTAAGTTTGCAGTAATTTGATACAAGCATACTAGATCGAGCTAGTGCATCACATTTACAAAATGCATTTTATCTATCTGAAAGTCAAAATCCCATACTTTTGAAAGAAATATATGATCTTTTTTTTTTTAAAATCATATGGTTTGTTTACCAATTCCAAAATCAAAAATAAAAGAAATAAAATGAAATAATCATAATGGTGTGAAAATTACATGGAAATTGGTTGAAGCAAATTTGAGTTCTACTAAGTATTGACAGACTTCAGGATAATTGTATACCATAATAAGTCCCATCTTCAAAGGGTGTACAGTAAAAATGTTCCCTTTACACATTTCAATTCCTAATTAAGCCTAAGGATAACAGTTATGAAAGATAAAGCAAAACACCTTTTTTTATAACTAAGATACCAACATATCAAATATTTTCAGACACAAGAAATGGTGTAAATCATGATGAAGGCTTTGTCTATGCATTTCTTCCTTATTTCAAGAGTTAAAATGTTTCCATCTCTCCACATATGAAATTTTGTCTATAAAGGTTCTCATTATTTTAAAAGATTAAATGTTTTAGTTCTACAAATATAAAATTTTAACATACATTCATCAAATCTGTCTACAGGAGGCTCCTGTATTTGAACTTGAAGTTTCTTCTTCTTTTTGTCTTTTGGGTCTATGTCTTCACCAAATGCCATGATGTTGGCCAATCTTTGTTTATTCTTCTCATTGTCTCTACCCACTATAATCAATAATTAAGTTACATTTTTAACTTACATTGTTACAAACATATCTACTGGTATATGCAATAATACACAAATCACGGAGAATGTTGATATCCTCAATTCCTTTTTAGTCAATTGAATTCTTTTCAATTCTTTATTTACACTCAGACACAAAATATGTGTTACATGAGGACAAATTACAAATCAAATACAATAAATGACAGAATAGACAGGTAACTATTAACAAAAGTGTAATTTCTAAAGATAATAAAACTTGAAAGATACATGCATCTTTCTAAATGAAGGTAGATAGTTTCTTAATAAATATAGCTAGATTATACAATAACTGAGTGACACAATGACAGCATATTTTGCATTTTCAGTACAGATGGGTATGTTGTATAATATTTCGGTATATATTTCTGCATATGATAAATTCAGAAATTAGTGAGTGCATTTTAATATCATGTTAATCATTATGATGTTTGTAGAATTGAAAAAAAAAATACAAGATTAAATATTGCAATTTCAGGAAGATCTCATTCTGCATAGAGATATATAATATAGGTATCAGAATGTAAGATTGTTTGATTGTGATACTCACCCCTATCACATTATTCCCATTAATAAAAACCTCACAATTATTTCTTAATTTGGGCATGTCAGATTTACTGTAACAATACATTTTAATATTTTTGTATTATATTTTCACCTGGTGCTTCAACATCCTATAGTAAATACAATAATGACTTCCTGTGGATTCATTATTATATGCTTAGCTGCTTGATACCACTTTTTGTGGTAAACACCAATTCTATGTTCAACAAAAAGTAAATTTTGTATAGGCTTGGTAGCAACTTTGACAAAACAACAAAACCAAATACATGTATCAACAAAAATACAAGTTTTCCTCGATCAATGAAAACTGGATCCATCATAATAAATGAATCACAGGTACTTGAATTCCATACTAGATTTGATCATTGGTTTTCCTGTTTGAATGGTTTTACACTCGTCATTTTTTGGGCACTTTATGGCTTACTGTTCAGTGTGAGCCAATGCTCTGTGTCGAAAACCTTACTTTGACCTACAATAGTTTACTTTTACATAATAAGACTTGGACGGAGAGTTGTCTCATTGGCACTCATACCACATCTTCTAATACAAATGTATCTATATACAGATATAGTCTTTGTTAGTCTTGTATTATTTTAATTTTAGTTTCTTGTTTACAATTTGGAAATTAGTATGGCGTTCATTATCACTGAACTAGTATATATTGGTTTAGGGGCAAGCTGAAGGACACCTCCGGGTGCGGGAATTTCTCCTTACATTTTTACATTAAAGACCTGTTCGTGACCTTCTGCTGTTGTTTTTTCTATGGTTGGGTTGTTGTCTCTTTGACACATTCCCCATTTCCATTCTCAATTTTTTGGAACAAAATAACTTGAAATGGAATTGTGAAATAACATATAATTTGATCATGATGTCATAAAACAAAACAACTTACTGGAATTGTGTGCTGGTGTATAATCAGTTTTTTCATAAGCACCACTAGCTTCTATTTGATCTTTTGTTCTAACTGTTGGTTTGTAGTTCCTACAATTTAAATTTTACATTTCTTCAACAAATCTGAAACACAACCCTATATATAGCCAGGTATTTAAAAGCTTGTCATGTCTAATCATTATATATAGTTTTTTTTTCCATTTTTTTGTGCATAAATTAGGCTTCTCATTTTCTTGTTGGAATTGTTTTACATTCATACCACATCTTCTTATTTTCATATGAATATTCTTTGTAATTCAGACTTTTTTTTAACTTCTCATGAAAAAGATTTTAACATTTATAAGACAGAATGCAATCGATTTGAAACACCAAATAACTTAACAGTCAGGCAGAGGTCACTGTTCAGACTACATTTTTTTGTATATCATTGGATGAATACCAAAATGATAGATAAGAAGCGAAAAAATTCAAGAATACCATGTTGATTTGACACCACATGTACAGGGCTCACACTACTTCAGAATTATAGGGAGAAGTGACTTCTCTTTTTGAAACTGTTAGGGAGAAGTGGTGAGATTTGAAAGAGAAGTGCTCATTCGCGCGGGTGCGCTACAATGTTTGGATTTTATAATAGTATAAAGGGCCATATGTAAATAATGTTCTTTTTATGTTGTTCAATTCATATGAGTAAAAAATTACAATTAAAGTAACATTTGAAATTAAAAGTTGTTTAAGTTTTACTAAGGTTCTTGTGAGAAACTACCAACTAAATATCTAGCACTAAAAAAAATAAAAAAAAATTTAAAATGTAAAGAAATTATATCAATTACAATTTAATTAAAAATTATCTTGTGTGTGAAATTCAGTGTTTCTCATAAAAAAAATATAAAAGATATTAAGCTGGGCCATAATATATTGATATTAGTATAATAGTCTCAGAGTTAAGCAACTTTAATCAATAGTTTGAAACATTCATAAAAAATATAGGGAATTATATACACCAATCAATTAGATGTAACCAAAAATCTCTTAATGCGTGTGGGATGCGTAATTTTCCCCTTTGGGATCAATATTCTTCTGTCAGCTGTTCCATCCGTGCGTCTGTAGTAATTATTGTAAAAGTACGGATTTCGGTCATAGCTGGTCCGGTTCAGAGCCGTAGTTTAGAAATCGGTCAATGGCGGACAAATGCAAGAAAATTTACAAAAATAAACGATGTTTGACAAGTTATTTGGAAAGGAACATGACGGTTTTAATGCAATAAATGGATTAAACATTTACTGGAGGCAACTTTTATCACGTTTAAATGAAGTAACAAACTTATTTTGCCGCCGAAATTTAGGTTGATGTACGTTTTCGAGTAACAAGCACCGGAACTTGCGAAAATGCACGAAGTGATAAAAAGTTGTATTTTTATCAAATAACCTGATACACACTGCGAAGACAATGCTTCGACCTCTTTTCTAAAGATAATGAATAGTTTATGTCTGAATTTCTTTAATTATCAGTAAAAAATTAATGTTTCATCAACTTGGTAAAAATTGAAAATGTCCGATGACGAAAGCGACTGAAAGCGACTTTCGTCAAGAACAGGGCGACTTGTTTTCGCTTTTGGGGGTCGGGGAAAGCGAAGTGACGGTCGGGAGGGCGACTTCTTCGCCTAAGTCGCCTGGTAGCGTGAGCCCTGCATGTAATTTCCATCCAGGATCGAGGTGTCATATATATGAATAAAAAACACACAAGCATAAACTATTATATAGGGAATAGAATGTCATATATTACCTTGGATTGAGAACTTTACTTTGTTTCCTCGGTTTTACAACTTCTTTCTTCTTGTTTGTATGTGTTGGTGGGCACTGAAGCGGAAGTGTACCTCCACCTAAATTAAACAATGTAATTGCTCAGTTGTCATGCCTCTTTTTCAAGCTGATGTGATTAAGATGTTAACATTTTGTTATTAAGTAAGGATGTGGGTATAAAATGAAAATATGAAAAGAATTCTGCTGTGTAACTGTCTAATGTTATCCTCCAAAAACTTAGTCTATATCTAGCTAATTATCAGTTTAATAAATATAAAATTTGGAAATTGGTATTTATTTTTAATATATCCATCTATTGAGTTCAGCCAATGCAAATGCAACGGTTACTGTTTTTACAGTTTGTTCTTACGTTGTGCTGATCATGATACACCACTGTCCTAGCTACATGTAGGTAAGCATGGTTAGGGGATGGTTGAGCACTCAGAAACATATTAAACCCTGTTGCGCCATACTCTTTATGTGTCTGTGCAAAGTCAAGAGCTTGTTTTTCAGTGGTTGAACAGTTCCTTTTCTATCAGTTTTATTTTTTCATAAATTGTTTTGTTTTAAATTTGATAGCTACATGGCTGCAAGTTTCCTTGTTTGAAATGTTCAAATTTTTATTTAGGGACATTTTAGAGCCCATTATACAGTTTAAATGTTTTTATGATGACATCTACCTGTATAACATAAACATGTATACATATATAAACTTTCTAATGTACAACTTACCTCTGAGAGATTTTTCCAAGTTTCTTTGTTGCGT
Organism: Mytilus edulis; assembly: GCA_019925275.1. NCBI lineage: Eukaryota > Metazoa > Mollusca > Bivalvia > Mytilida > Mytilidae > Mytilus > Mytilus edulis. The sequence continues at coordinate 35,035 of JAHUZM010000092.1, read as the reverse complement.
ATTTGTAAGCCTTGATTCTTGCATCATTTCTGAATATAAAAAGTAAGCAAAGCTGACTAACGTAATATAACTGACTTAGGTTTGGAGGACTAAAGACAACTATTATATATAAATCAAACTAAGAGCTTTCATTTAACATCCTTTTACTTTGGATTCAAACACAAAAAGAGGCTGATACATGTACATGTTATAATCATAACAATCAAAATTATCAAGGTTTAGGCAATACAGTTCCAGAAATACGAATTCAACATACAGATATATAATACTTATGCTTGTTCCCACATGCATCATGTACATTAAAATTATTACATGTTATCAGAGACATATATACATGTGTATATATGTCTCTGATGTTATCAATTCCTATTATTATAGTCGCCGTCACGTAAAATTGGCACAATGTTTTTGGTTGAATTTTTTTAATAAACTAACAACCGCATTCATTCAAGATGACGTTTTTCAATTAGCAAAATAAAATATCATTCCAAAAAACAACTTCCGTCCTACCTTTTATTGTGTTTGCACTGTATAATTATAGAATAATTTAAATTAAAAGTACAGGCCTAACAGGGGCAGGGGAGTATTACCGTACAAATGTTATTCAGACCACAAGCATGGCAAGGCAAGGACATACCACCTTAAAAATTGTCATGCGAACAAAAATGTATAGATCAAATACATATGACGTATGAAAACAAATGATCAGACAATAAAGTGGCCGAAATTGTGTGTCAATAGTGAAATTATCATGGAATGGCAATGCCAATGGCCCAAATATTATTATAAGTAGCGTCGTTCGATCGAACAAAATAGATTTCGAGCACTTTGAAAATGAAGGACATATGACCGAACTAACCCTTTAACAAACTGTGTGTTTGCTGGCTGTATTGGACTTGCGGTGGATTCCAAAATCCTCCTCCCGCTACGCGGGTTTCTTTCTGAGGAGCCGCCATATTTCAACAAATTGGAATCTATGCGTAGATCGTCACTTCCTCTTTGTGATGATATAATTCCTGGTACTGGTCGGATTTTTTTCCGCACAGCAAGATCTTTATTTTTTTGGCTAACACCGACTACAAAATTTAAAACAAAATTAAATGTTTCTTTCAATGTAGAGCTGTCTCACTGACATATAAGCATATACATGAAAATCAAGACCACTGTGTAACATAATTTATTCAATATTTTATTGGAAAGAGCACAATAGAGGCGTGATCCAAATACAGACAATTATAATATTAAAACAACATATAAATGAAATAAATATTCATGTAACAAGTCATGAGCCAATTCTATGTATACAAATACATTATAGACTGATATTGATACCATAGACTTATATTTCAGTATTATTATAGATTTTCGTATATTTACTTAAAACACACAATACAAGATATTTATATATATATATGTATATGCACAAACTACTGTAAAAGATTATTATCTGATGAAACGGTATGGTGGTCTCTCAAATCAAGAGCTTCTTCAATATACATACAAATAGATTTTAATTCCTTTTCAGACATAGGATTTAACATTTTGGTAAAATTTTCATCCAAATTATTTGAATTAATATCATTTATTTTATATTTAGATCTAATGTTTTTATATTGCGGACATTCAATCAAGAAATGAATCTCATTTTCAATTTTTTCTGTGCAAAATTTACAAAATCTCTCATTAGATGGTATTTTTGGTCTTGCATACCTCCCAGTTTCTATTGCTAATGAGTGTGCACTTATTCTTAATTTAGTGAGTTTTTTTCTAAGGTATTTAGGAATATTAAAATTTAAATATTCTTGTTGTTTAAATTTAGTATAAATTTTACTAAAAAATAAAAGTTTACCACAGTTTCCATCTTTTATCTTAGAAAGTTCAAAAATAATTTTATTTTTGTAAAAATCTTCTAGTTTCTGTTTGAAATTAATATTACAATGCTTGTTAAAGGATATTCCAATATATTTCATTAATTCAGATAGTTTATAAGACCATGAATTTTCTTTATTTGTGAGAGTTTTGTCCACTTCAAAAGCAGCTTTGAGAATTTCATGCGGACCACCAGACCGTTCACCAATATTACTGAGACGCTCATAATATTTAAACATAAGTTGATAACATTTAATGCTAATGGGTAAAGTGCCCAATTCACACCGCACTGCTAGATTGGAAGACTTTCCATGAACCCCAAGTATGTTTTTAAATATGGAGTTTTGTGTTTTTTCTAATTTACTTTTGTCTAATGCTTCAAAATTTGGTTTGAATTCTGATATCCATACTTCTGATCCATAAGTTAAAATAGGAGTTATCATTGAATTAAAAAGCTGGAGCCAAGTCTTAACAGACAAATTTTCACTATATGGTAGTTTTGACTTCAATGCAAAATATGCTTTTTTAGCTTTATCTGAGAGGCTTGACACTGCCTGTATAAATTTTCCAGAGCTATGAAAATCAACTCCTAAGTATTTATAACAATCAACAATTTCAATTGCATTAGAGCTGTAATAAAAGTAAAAGTTTTCTTTATTTACTTTAATTTTAGAGAAAATTATAATTTTTGTTTTCTTAAGGTTCACGTCCAGTTTCCATTCAGTACTATATTTTTGTAAAGAATCAAGAGAGTTCTGGAGACCATCTGCAGATTCTGATATCAACAATAAATCATCTGCATACAATAAATGGTTCACTTTTTGACCATTTAAATTAACTGCACTAGTTAAGTTTGTATCTAAGTATTTTCCTATGTCATCAACAAATATATTAAATAAAGTTGGACTTAAACTGTCACCTTGTTTGACACCCTGATTAGCAAGAAAAGGCTTGGTAAACATATTTTGATATTTACATGAATATAAGGTATTAGAGTACATGTCATGCAGTATATTATAAAATTTGCCTTGTATTCCTTTATTTTGTAATTTTAAGAACAGAGCTGATCTCCAGACACTGTCGAAAGCCTTTTTAAAATCTACAAAACACACATATAGTTTCTTTTTACATTTAAACAAATATTTGTTTATTATTGTTTTTAAGATAAAGACATGATCTACAGTTCTGTAATTTTTTCTAAAACCACCTTGATTTGAAGATAATAAATTATGTGTTTCAAGAAAATCACTAAGTCGTTTTTGTAAAATGGATGTAAAGACTTTACCAAGACAGCTTGTAATGCTTATACCTCTATAGTTCCCACAATCAGATGGGTCACCAGATTTATAAATTGATGTCAATAGAGAAATGTTCCAAATTTTTGGGAATTTTTCTGAGTTAAGTATCTTATTAAAAAGTTTTGTTAAAAGTAAAACTAGTGTGTTTGACCCCACCTTTAGAAATTCATTAATTATTAAATCAGGACCTCCAGATTTTCCCTTTTTTAGCTTCTTAATGCAGTCTTTGATTTCTTTACATGTAATAGGGACATTAAGGGATGTATTAGAAAAGTTTTGATTTTTGTTCTCTATATTTTGATTTGTATCAGTCTTATCATTATTACTTGAAGCAAGTAAATTTTTATAATGAATCTCCCATTCTTTGGCAGAAATAGCAGGCTCACAGTTATTATTCTTTTTTTTGTAATTATTAATGCTTCCCCAAAATTCTTTGGTGTTCTTTGGGTTTATCTCATTTATTTGTTTTATCAAGGAATGAAAAAAATCCTTTTTTAATTTATTTTTCAATTTATTGTACTCTCTTTTACAGTTGCAATAAGTTAATCTTAATGCATTATTATTAGGGGCTTTAGCTAATCTATTTCCAAGGGAACGCACTTCTTTTCTAAAGAGTAAGCAATCATTTGACATCCATACTTTTTTAGGTTTTGCTTTTTTTGTGTGTCTTTGCATTATGGATTTTTTTAAATTTGCTTTAAAAGAAACTGATTTTTTTGCAGCTTCTAAATAGATTTCATTAGTTTTGTTCACTAAGAAGTCAATATCATTAAAATTATTATCATCAATTAGTTTGTTTAAAGATAGAATGTCTTCTACACTCTTTTCTTCTAATAAAGCATCAATATAAATGTCCTTACTTTGATCCGCCCATTTAAATTTACCAGGAAGGGACCATAGTTCTTCCTTATCTATTTCTTTAGAATTTTTAAAATTAAAAATATTCAATGCTATTAAACAATGATCTGATAGATCAGTAGGTGGTTTTACCATAAAGTTATTGATGGTATAAAATAAATTCTGTGATGTCAACATATAATCTACTGTGCTCTTACCATTACTATTATAAAATGTGAAGTAGCCAAGTGAGTCACCAAGGAATCTTCCATTCACAATTCTCATTTGAGAGGACTTACAGATATTTACAAGTAAATTCCCATGTAAATTGTTTTTTTGATCTAATTGATTTAAATACTTTAATTAAGTACATGTTGACAACTTTAAATGTTAGATTAATCACGTTTTTTTCCTAATTAATCAGTAAATTGAAATAATTGTTTGTAACAGCTCTAATATGTGACCCACATAAAAAAAAATGTGTGCATAAATAATGTAGATAATTTGACTACATTTTAGACACTCTTTCAATTAAATAACTCCTTTTAAAGTTGCTCTTACGTGTATGTTTTACGATAATGAATTATCCCGGCGGCAACACTGCTAGCCTCAAGTTGATGGCATAAACATAAATAGTAAAACATTAATAAAAAAAACCCAATAAATTCTAAATAATTTAATTCTGTTAAAAAAATAAGTGAAGTCACAAATATACCTCTTGCAAATATACATCATGATTGAAAAATGAAGAGAAAAAGAAAATATAATATTTACTTTATTTTTATATTGTATATAAAAAATGCATGTCATAAATGTACATCAGAGTTATTATAACAATTCATGATTGATGTGATTTTAAGTTTATTTTTTTAATGTTTTTTTGAGGGTATTTTTTATTACGTGTTTTTGTATGGACAAAATATCAATGATACCAATTCCAGATTAAGAAGCAGTTTCCTTATTTCGCCTCCTAAAATCGAATTTTTCCCGGCTTTATAAATGTCAAAATAGAAATAAATACAACTGTAATAATGTCTGTAGTATTCAAAACTTTAAGTTCTGATATGTGGTATTTGTGGTAAATAAAAGATGCTCTGCTGAAACATATTTCTTGATCACAATGCATTTGCAATATGAATTTCGAAAGCTTTCTTCATTGGAACTTATCAATACATTTATCTTTTCGTCAATCATTTTTTAAGAAAACACTGAGACAAAAGACAATATTGGCAGAAATATTTAACATTGACGTTACGCACGGTATTGGTGCCACTCAGCGTTACACGACGTTCCTAATAAATCGACGATTTTGACGTTGTTCCACGGAAAGTTTCAAACGTTGACCTTATATTCTACTCATTTGAAAATGCCGCTTAAAGTACAGAGATGTCCGAAGTTGCTTCTTTATATGGTTTTATTTTTTCAAGCCGGTGCAAATGCAAAATTCCATTGAATTAAAACAAAATTTTAGATACATGAACATTTTTTTATTTTTTGCGAAGAATTGTCTGCAACAATAGCACAAAATGACAATTTGATGTCTTGTAAAATGATTTAAATATATAAAAAGAAGATGTGATATGATTGACAATGAGACAACTCTCCCCAAGAGATCAAAATGACACAGAAATTAACAACTATAGGTCACTGCACGGCCTTCAACAATCAGTTTCTTCTATTTCTTAAAATTAAGTAATGCTCTCTCTGCCAGAAGACGTGAAATTGCTAGTGAAATTGTAAATATTTCGTTTCTTGTTTCTGTCTCTTTTCCCCAATTACACGTTTGTATATGTTTGTTGTAATTTGGTAATTTCGCTCCCTCAATAAATATTCAAATGCTTTTTGATATGTCTTTGATTATGTGAAAGATGTAGGTAGTATATCGCAAGCTATTTTTCTTTTCATAATCTTATTTTATCAACACTTTAATCCTGAGACTATTATACTATAACGTTAATATAAAATTCCAAGAATTTGGTTTTATTTAATTTTTCTTAAACAGTGACTTATAATTACATTACAATTTATATTATTATTTTTACGTATAAGTAAGTCCACAATCTTAACATCAATCCCGATTTTATGGAAAATGTTTACTATATCATTATTTCAAAAATCTCTAACAAAAAAACTTTACAAAATGTGCATCATGTTTGAAAAAGAAATATGTGCTCTTATGTTGCCGTTGCCAACTTTCAATGATTTAAAGTTGGTCGGGGTCTAGATTATTTTTTTTAAAAAGAAAACGTTTTCATTGATTATTTTTTTTAGATCAGGATTGTTTTACCAGGCAAATAATTAAGAAAATTCATGTTATGTAGGAATTTACACATTTGGAACATAAATCAGGCCGTTAGTTTTCTCGTTTGAATTGTTTTACATTTGTCATTTCGGGGCTTTTCATAGCTGACTATCAGGTAAGGGTTTTGCTCATTGTTGTTTGCATATAGAAATTATTAATTGGTCTTACACGGCCGCATATTCTACCTAATTGTGAAAATGAGAACCGTGATTATGTATTGTTTTGTTTTTGCTTTCGGAAACATATTTAGCAAGCTATCCTTTCATCTGATATTTTTTCACAAACTCAAGCTTCAAAAAAGGGTCGGCAATCAATACTTTTTTTTTAATTTTTGAAATTATAGAATTTGGCAAAGTATGGAAAACTTTTACACAGACCAATACCTACATCACAGATTACCAGCAGGTCGAAATCCGATTTTGAATAATACAATTATTTTTTTTACTAGATGTGATTTTTTTAAGTAACTGCTATATGTGCATGTTTACATAGTTCAGTGTTTTCTCAAGCGAACAACTATGGACCGTCAGGAATGCATTTCATGCATTTTTTATACTCAACAATATTTTTGGTTCCGCGCTTCCATTTTCAACATATAACTGAGTATCGGTTAACACAAAATCTTCTTTGACATTCATCTGATTATTTTTATGTTTTCGGTTTCAATCTTTTTGGTTTCGTTTTTACATTGTTTCAAAAGTATAATCAAAGTACTGAAGTACTGAACCTCGGATGACCGCAAGTTCTTGTGGATGGTCACAAGCACTTGTCTCAGAAAAAAAGTCACATTTCTATACCGGAAAACGGAGGCTTATGTACAGAGATATATTTTTTCTGAGACAAGTTCGTGCGTGGATGATGAATAAATGACAAGGAATTCAACTTCACTGCTTTAATATTTATTATATTGTGGCGATACAAATACATATACTCTGGTTTGTTGTTATATATTATATTTATAATTGTATATAGCAGTTACATGTATGTATAATTTTCATCCAATTGTATATCAAATGTTCTATTCTACGATTCTAATAAAAGTGCAGTACAAGTGCATGGTGGACACCCTTCTATAACAATTCGATTTTTCCAATAGATTGGATTTGAGTAGACATTCATATTTTCCCAAAAAAACTTTCTTCTGATATTCTTCCGCATGCGTTAACACAATTTTTCTGTACGTGTGCATATTTTAATGCATATAAATTTTTGTAACGACATAATATTTTCGTATTATAAATTTCTGTTCTTATGAGTATTCATTGAAGAAGTGAATTTATAACAAGCGATAAGAAATGTTATTTTGCACTCGATGATATCCGCGTATTTATACGATCGGTTACCAGTCAAAAACGAAAGTCAAATCTCTATGGCAACAATACATTGGAATGCCCTCACGGTCATCGCGATGTAAACATTAAAATTCAAGCTATGTTTTGTGGCGTTCTGCGAAGATAAAAAAAAAAAAGATCTACTTTACACCGCAGATTGATTGGTTGATTTTTTTTTCTAGAATGAGTTGGGAGTGTCTGTAAATTAATACCTTGGAGCTAGCTGCTACATGTTTGTGTGCCATCCATCATATATGTCGGACAACTATTCTCTCACTCTCTCTCTTTCGTTCTTTCTCAAATTATGGTAAAAGAAAAGTTTCAAATTTCAATATACTAGTTTCATCACATGCCTATGTACCAGGCAATTCTGTTGGAGATTCGAGAAAATAATCTTCATTCTGCCACACTACTCCTAAGCGTAATAACCTTATTTTTCAAACACATATTGCTAGGTAGATGACTAGGAATTGTTCTACTCACAGTAGATAAAAAATTATCGTTAGCTATACTGAAATGTTTATGACATACAAGTATTTCTCTGATAAAACGTTTTGTTAAATGAGTCGATGCGACAAAAAAAATGATTGCACGTTTTACTGAAATGTTCACGACTAAGGTGTACTTTTTCTCATACAATTTTTGTGAGAATTTTTATTCATGTGTATAGCTTCGAATTACAGATACTATCTGGCTTAATTAAGAAGATTTCACTTTTGATCGCATTTTCTTTTTCAATGTATCTTGCTTTTATAAAGTGGGAGTGTGGTCATTAGTAAGTTATCTGTTTGTTATAGCTCCGAGGCCTTGTCTTTATGACGTATCCGAGTTAAATATTTCGACATCTTATATTCTTATAGGGAAAACGGTACTATTTATTCTGCCATAGGCGACAATGTTAACATTTTCTAAATTTACCACTTTTTAAGATAAAAACCTGGATAAAACAGCTATAGGTTGTGTTAGCACTTTATTATTGTGTTTTAAAAATTAAAGCCAAATAGTATCATGACCAACTTCCAACGGAGTTTGTTTATGTTATCCATGCCCACCGTCATTTTGCACCAAATTTATGAAATTTTGCAAGTCTTTTCGAATAATTCTCTAGAAAATATTTCAATAGGTTTCAAAATTTATATTGTAAATATACACACTGCAGTTATTCATAGATAAATAAAAAATATATTGTACCCTTACATCCAATCACAGCGCTCCTAATTTGACTTCCTTCACCTGCCTTGGGTACACAAAAGGCCAACCTAATGCTGGGAAAATTAAATACTACCGTTTTCCCTGAAACAATGCAGATCTATATTTTAATGCATATTAAACGAGAACTTTATTTTATATAGATCATACAATATCATGAAATTATGTTATGCCAAATATGCAAGAAAATTTGTATACAGTTTAACGTTATTATAACGCGAACGTCAAATTACGGTTACGGGGACATTTCATTGGACATCTTAGATCGTTTCGGATTTTCTAACAGCAACTCAAACAAAAGTACATATCATATCATTTTAAAGGAAATTAAATGTATTTTCCATTCATATCAGTTAACAGGTGTTAAAAAATTGAGATATAGTAGAATTTCGTTTGATAAAAAGCCTCTGAATTATTCTTTGTGTTATTTTGTCCATCGGGACATTTTATTGGACACGGGAAAAATGACGATGTTTTTAAAATAAGACCGCAGTTACTTAATGATGACTTCAGATAGCTTCTTCGGGACATGTATAATTTTTCTGATATTATTAAAATCCATTTTCGTCCATAATATCTTATGAAAGTGAAGACAGAAAAAAAAATTACGGGTTGAGCAGCTAATTGGGACATTTTTTCGCTTTTTTATTTAAACTCTTTTGACGACCTTCCTTCTCTTAAAATCAAAAACGTCTGTTACTTCATTTTAGGTTAAATGTATACAAAACAATTGCAAAATTTTTAGCAATTCTACTTACTAATGAATCTGCACTGGGATTTTAAAGACTCACATAAAACAAAATTGTAACAGCGGGACACCCTTGAAATGACGTTATAGGCATCGAAATGAGCAAAGTTTTTCATTAAAAAATAGACAAAGCACAAAATCATCTATATTATTGATTTCTGTGGTTTATTTCCTTTCGAATGATATGCATAACATGGATATTTATTGTATAGGATAAGAGCTTGGATTTGAATAACCCGCCTTCTAACCCATATTTCCAAAGTGACACCAATATCGTGCGCAACGTCATTACAAAAGAAAGTTTTTTTTAGACTATCGCTATAGAATCCTTTAAACTCTTAGAACTACTTCTTCCATGCGTGTAACCAGCATTGCGTCTCTGACGCGTTTTCGGTGGCTTGATTCTGCTTGTGCTCTGTGTGGCAATGAATCCTGGAATACGAGAGTTGTGCAGTAAATTGTATCTTCTCTAGGCCATGACTGGCTAGCTTTGTTGGCTCAAGTTCAAAAGCTTTATTAATAGGTGAAATTTATAATACAGAACAGACAAATTATCTCTATTGAGTTTTCAAGCAATGTCCGTTTACTATCTATACTGACAAATCCTACGGATATGGATAGAAAACTGCACATTGCTAGAAAACAAAGAAATAGTGATGCCAACATTTAAAACGTTAATTTTGTAATACAAATCGACAGGAAATACGATTTAAAAAAAAAAACCAACATTGACAATTAACATTTTAATCTACTAACCGAGTCCCTGTGATACAAATGACATGACAAAAGCAGATACCGGGTTTCGCATATGTGTTTTTTAATTCTACATTGGCTAAATGTATAGGGGGAGGGTTGATATTTCACAAAAAAGTTTAACCCCGCCGCATTTTTGCGCCTGTCCCAAGCCAGGAGCCTCTGGCCTTTGTTAGTCTTGTATGTTATTTTTTAAAATTTTAGTTGATTTGTATATATATATATATTTTGGAGTTTAGTGTGTTGTCCATTTTCACTGAACTAGTACACACTTTTATTTAGCGGCCATCTGATGACTACCTCCAGGTGTGGTATATACTCGCTGCGTGGAAGACCCCGGACATTGGTGGCCTTCGGCTGTTGTCTGCTTTTTGGTCGGGTTGTTGTCTCGTCTCTGAGAGTAACATATTTCCCTTTTCCATTCTCAATTTGATGTGATTTTTTTTTTTGCAATAGTAAGGTAAGCCATCATTATTAAAAAACATAGAAAAGGCAGATTAAACCGCATAAGCACAGCAGTTAGGTCATATTATACAGAAACACATCATATACCGGTATAGAAGGATTTTAAACTACTATAGGTGCTGGATACTCAGTGTGACGTGTACATATCGAAGTTTGTATTCATGCTGAGGTTGCGCCTCGTGCAAAGAAGGAGTGGGTTAATTATAGATCTGCAGACAGTAGTTGGAGTTATTGCTCGTAGGATAAAAGAGTGGTTAATTATCTTCAGGCATTAGTTGGGGTTACTCCTTGTAAAATGAAAGATAAGTTAGTTATCTACAGGCAGAAGTTTAGTTTTTTCCTCGTGGAAAGAATAAGTGATTGAATGATTATCTGCAGGCATTAGCAGGAGTTACTGCTCGTGGAATGAAAGAGTAGTTTATCATCTGCAGGCAGTAGTTTGGTTTACTTCTCGTGGAAATAATGATATTTTGATTATCTGCAGGCGTTAGTTGAGCTTAACAATTTCGTGCAAAGAATTAGCTGTTTTATGCATCTGCAGGTATCAGGTATCTGGGGACTGGGGTAACTCCCTGTGGGAAGAAGGAGGAGTTAATGTAGTTTGATTGTCTTCTCGTGAGAAAGAATGAGTTTTTTTATTATCTGCAGGCGTTAGTTGAGGTTGCTGCTCGTGCAAAGAATTAGGGTAAGTCCTTGTTACATGTGGGAAGAAGGAGGAGTTTATATCGATCTACAAACAGTAGTTGGGTTGTCTTCTCGTGAGAAAGAATGAGTTTTTGATTATCTGCAGGCGGAAGTTGAGGTTGCTGCTCGTGCAAAGAATAAGGGGTAGGTCCTTGTAACATGTGGGAAGAAGGAGGAGTTAATGATCTGCAGGCAGTAGTTGGGTTGTCTTCTCGTGAGAAAGAATGAGTTTTTGATTATCTGCAGGCGTTAGTTGAGGTTGCTGCTCGTGCAAAGAATTAGGGGTAGGTCCTTGTAACATGTGGGAAGAAGGAGGAGTTAATTATCTGCAGGCAGTGGTTGTAGTTACTTCCCGTGGAAAGAAGGAATGGTTTTAAAATAATTATCTACAGTCAGCAATTAAGGATTTCTCCTAGTATGAAGCAGGATCACATAGATCCACATGGGATTGTGCCATTTTTTTTTACGAAGTGATGTTGCGTGTTCACAGTCCTTAAATATACCATAAAATGAAAGATTTCCCTTTTTTTACTTATATTTATTACACTCCATGCAATTTTCACATCCATATAGGATTATCAGTTTTAAAGTGCTGTCAAATGTATGACATAGACTGCTGACAGATGGTGATTATTTAAGATCCCCATATAATTTGAGGCTAATTTCAGTCCCTTTCATATATATTTTTGGCTTCATTAACTTTTTTTTATTACCCAAAGATTATCCCAAATACTTATTGAATTACACAAAATCAGTATCATTATCATCAGCTGTTGAAGTTTTCTTTCATCCTTTTACCGGTTTTGTTAAAAAATATAACTTTTTTTCTGGTGGATCCAGAAATTTTCGTAAGGTAAATGGGGCACTGACTGACTAAAAGGGGGCTCATTCCAGTCATACTTCATTTATTCCCTTAAAAAACAACCAAATTTTCCCACATCTGCCTGTAGGCATAAATCTTTACAATTTCTAAAGACTTTTTAGTTTGTATTGAAATCCCTATTTTGTGTTTGATATTACAATTAAGAAGGTCGTTGAAATATACAAATATATTCTATGACTGTTCCTTGGGGTACTCTGGATGATATTGTTGATGATGATGGTTTATCCGGCTCCTTCATGTCGGAAATATTTAGATCTTTCAGATTTAAAGTTGGCTATTCATTGGAAATGAATGTCTTGAAAAATTTGAAAAAAAAACAGGTGGCTCAGAATAAGATAAAAAAAAAAGACATTCTGTGTGTGCCTGTCCCAAGTCAGGAACCTGCAATTCAGTGATTGTTGTTTGTAACTGTGTTACATATTTGTTTTTCATTCATTATTTTGAACATAGATTAGGCCGTTACTTTTTCCGTTCGAATTGTTTTACATCTGTAATTTCAGGGTCTTTTAAAGCCGACTATGTGGTATTGTGTTTGCTCATTGTAGAAGGCTGTACGGTGACTTATAGTTGTTATTTTTTAATTCAAACATATTTTACTTACAAAAGTATATAAGAAAAAAAGATTGAACACAAGTTATAACACCACCAGTGACCTCCTCTCCGTATATGATTGTTAATTTCTGTGTCATTCGGTTTCTTGTGGAGAGTTGTCTCAATAGCAATCATACCACATCTTCTTTTTTATATTTATGTTATGTTAACATCGCAGTAAAGTGTGACACTAAAAAAAATAATTGAGAAACACATTTTAGTGGTTAAGTTTTGTTCAGTCTAATAGTCTTTGCTGTGTTTGTCTTTTGTTGTTTCTTCTTTTTCACAATGATATTGTTTGTTCTCTTCGACTTCTGATTTTTGATTGCACCCTTCGTATACATCTTCTGTCTCTTTTATTATAGCTCAGCGGAGGACACTTAAGCCCCAAGTAGAACCCATTTTGGCGCCTGATTTTTAATCCATTTTAGCAAAAATTAAAATTGACAATACCCATTTTAGCGAATTTTTTTATGATATAATAAATAATATATAATACATGATTTTTTTTAATAGACTCAAGACAGCACAATATAAACATATGATATCCTAGACAAAATACAGCACTGAAAGTCTAAAAGATTATAAATCAAATATTAAAAGTCCGTTCTAGTTTGGAATTTATATCCTAGAGAACGTACGTATTTGGTCTGGATATACCCCCTGTACATTAATGTTTTTTTTTAGTGGAATTGCATTATGAACTGTTCTTTCTCTTTACCTTGTATAGATTGTGGTGCATATTCGTCTGTACTTCGTATTTGTATATATGTTGTTTGCAATTTGATATTAGTATCAAGAAAAACGTAAATAGCTGGTTGACAACTATAAAATTGCTCATTATAATTACACGGAACTTCTGATGGGCGTCAAGTTGGTTACCTATTCCCTATTCCCTATTCGTTGCCTATTCGTTACCTATTCCCTATTCGTTGCCTATTCGTTACCTATTCCCTATTCCCTATTCGTTACCTATTCGTTACCTATTCCCTATTCCCTATTCGTTACCTATTCGTTACCTATTCCCTATTCCCTATTCGTTGCCTATTCGTTACCTATTCCCTATTCCCTATTCGTTACCTATTCGTTACCTATTCCCTATTCCCTATTCGTTACCTATTCGTTACTTATTTGATTTTTAATATCCTTCCCCCTTTTTAATTATGGCATGGAATAGTTTAATATGGCTGCCGTTACCATGGAAACGGCACAAATGTGAAAAAAATGAGTTTTTGGTTTTTGGTGAACTGTTTGGATATGCTTCAACTCAGAATCATCATATTTTAAAACAATGTAGGTGCCCACTATATACAGGTGTTGGATGATTTTGGCGATCATTGGAACTACTATGTTGCCATGGAAACTACACCAAAATTTTCAAAATTCTAAAAATGCTCAAAACTTCATGAAACTTCACAGTAATGATGAGCAACATTGGAGTTGGAATTTCCAAAATAGGTCTTGTTACCATGGAAACAATGCAAAAAGGTCAAAAATTTCAAAAATAAGAATTTTCCGCAAACGGATGAAACTTTACAGGAATGGTAACTGGCATAGGCAGAGTTGGATTTTGAAGTTAGAATTTTCAAAATGGCCGCCGTAACCATGGAAACAGCAAAAATATCAAAAATTCAAAATGTTCAAACTTAATGAAACTTTGCAAAAATGTTACTAGACATCTGTAGATGCTCTCTTTGACTTTGGAATTGTCAAAATGGCTGCCGCTCACCTGGTAATAGGGGGAAGGGGTGCCTTCCGTTATTGCTAGCAATTACAAATCTAGTTGTTAATAGTCTTACTTATGGTAATAGTTCTGAATTGGTTGAGGTAAAATGATCTTTTTATGACCTATTTATATGTGTTTGTGCTCAACCGATCCTTTTACTTCATGTTCGATACGCATTTGTTCCTTACTTGTTTTTTTATACGTTCTACCTTTTAACTGCTTTATGTCCGTATGTTTGAAGATGGATCTTGGTTCGACGGGATGAAATCACCGTGTTAGCGCTTGCAAAAAAAAGAAGATGTGGTATGATTGCCAATGAGACAACACTCCACAATAGACCAACATGACACAGAAATTATCAACTATAGGTCACTGTACGGCCTTCCACAATGAGCATAGCCTAAACCGTGTAGTCACCTATAAAAGGCCCAGACATGACAACCTCACACAATTCAAACAACAAAACTGGCGGCCGTATTTCATATACCAAAAAATAAACGGATATATGTAACACAAAAACAAACGATAACTACTTAATTTCAGGCTCTTGTCTAGGGACAGGCACATACTAACATAATGTGGTGGGGTTAAACATGTAAGCAGGGTCTACATCGTTTCGGAGCATGCTATTACCTTGTTGAATTCGTTCCATAACTCGCTTATAATTCGCTTGTAATACGTGTATCATACGTTGCACCTTTTAAAACATGATTTTTAATTGTTTTGTTGTCTCTGGTGGTAGATTTGGGTTCTTACAGGTGATATAACTCTATAGCGCATTTGTACCTGTTCCAGCGCTCGGATAATAACCTGTTACTTTTTCGTTCCTGATTCGCTTTTAATGCGCGGGGTATACGTTGCACATTGAAATAAATCGTTTTTTAATTGTGTTTATGTCTCTGGTGGTAAGAATGTGTTCTTACAGATGAAATGACCCTATTAGCACGCATGTACCCGTTCCAGCGCTCGGTTAATACCCTGTTACCTATTCGTTACCTATTCACTTATAATACGTTTGTTGTACGTTGCACCTTTTAGAAAAGGATTTTTAATTAAGTTCATATCTCTGGTGGTAATAATGTGTTCTTTAGATGAATACCCCTATTAGCACGTATGTACTCGTTCCAGCGCTCGGATAATACCCTGTACTGATTCGTTCCCTATTCGCTTTTAATCGCGGGTTATACGTGCACCTTGAAATAAATCGTTTTTCAATTGTGCCCATGTCTCTGTGGTAACAATGTGTTCTTAGAGATGAAATGACCCCTATTAGCACGCATGTACCCGTTCCAGCGCTCGCTTATATACCCTGTTACCTATTCGTTACCTATTCACTTATAATACGTTTGTTGTACGTTGCACCTTTCAGAAAAGGATTTTCAATGGTGTCCGTGTCTCTGGTGGTAACAATGTGTTCTTAGAGATGAAATGATCCATAAGCGCGTATGTACCCGTTCCAGCGCTCGATAAATACCGGTTACCTATTTGTTACCTATTCACTTATAATACGTTTGTTGTACGTTGCACCTTTTAGAAAAGGATTTTTAATTCAGTTCATATCTCTGGTGGTAATAATGTGTTTCTTTTAGATGAAATACCACTATTAGCGCGTATGTACTCGTTCCAGCGCTCAGTTAATACCCTGCTACTTATTCGTTCCTTATTTGCTTTTAATGCACGAGGTATACGTTGCACCTTGAAATAAATCGTTTTTTTAATTGTGTCATGTCTCTGGTGGTAACAATGTGTTCTTAGAGATGAAATGACCCTATTAGAGTGCATGAACCCGTTCCAGCGCTCGCTTAATACCCTGTTACCTATTCGTTACCTATTCACTTATAATACGTTTGTTGTATGTTTCACCTTTTAGAAAAGGATTTTTAATTGTCTCCATGTCTTTTGTGGTAACAATGTGTTCTTAGAGATGAAATTACCCTATTAGCGCGCATGTACCCGTTCCAGCGCTCGGTAAATACCCTGTTACCTATTCGTTACCTATTCACTTATAATACGTTTGTTGTACGTTGCACCTTTCAGAAAAGGATTTTCAATGGTGTCCGTGTCTCTGGTGGTAACAATGTGTTCTTAGAGATGAAATTACCCTATTAGCGCGCATGTACCCGTTCCAGCGCTCGATAAATACCCTGTTACCTATTCGTTACCTATTCACTTATAATACGTTTGTTGTACGTTGCACCTTTCAGAAAAGGATTTTCAAATGGTGTCAGTGTCTCTGGTGGTAACAATGTGTTTCTTAGAGATGAAATGACCCTATTAGCGCGCATGTACTCGTTCCAGCGCTCGTAATACCCTGTTACCTATTCGTTACCTATTCACTTTATACTTTGTTGTACGTATTGCACCTTCAGAAAAGGATTTTTTAATTCAGTTCATATCTCTGGTGGTAAAATGTGTTCTTTTAGATGAAATACCCTATTAGCGCGTATGTACCGTTCCAGCGCTCGTTAATACCCTGTTACTTATTCGTTCCTATTACTTTTAATGACGAGGTATACGTTGCACCTTGAAAAAATCGTTTTTTTAATTGTGTTCCATGTCTCTGGTGGTAACAATGTGTTCTTAGAGATGAAATGACCCTATTAGAGCGACATGAACCCGTTCCAGCGCTCGCTTAATACCCTGTTACCTATTCGTTACCTATTCACTTATAATACGTTTGTTGTATGTTGCACCTTTTAGAAAAGGATTTTAATTGTCCCTGTCTTGTGGTAACAATGTGTTCTTAGAGATGAAATACCCTATTAGCGCGCATGTACCCGTTCCAGCGCTCGGTAAATACCCTGTTACCTATTCGTTACCTATTCACTTATAATACGTTTGTTGTACGTTGCACCTTTAGAAAAGGATTTTTAATTCCGTTCATTCTCTGGTGGTAAAATGTGTTCTTAAGATGAAATGACCCTATTAGCGCGTATGTACTCGTTCCAGCGCTCAGTTAATACCCTGCTACTTATTCGTTCCTTATTGCTTTTAATGCACGAGGTATACGTTGCACCTTGAAATAAATCGTTTTTTTAATTGTGTTCATGTCTCTGGTGGTAACAATGTGTTCTTAGAGATGAAATGACCCTATTAAGCGCATGAACCCGTTCCAGCGCTCGCTTAATACCCTGTTACCTATTCGTTACCTATTCACTTATAATACGTTTGTTGTATGTTGCACCTTTTAGAAAAGGATTTTTAATTGTCTCCATGTCTTTTGTGGTAACAATGTGTTCTTAGAGATGAAATTACCCTATTAGCGCGCATGTAACCGTTCCAGCGCTCGGTAAATACCCTGTTACCTATTCGTTACCTATTCACTTATAATACGTTTGTTGTACGTTGCACCTTTCAGAAAAGGATTTTCAATGGTGTCCGTGTCTCTGGTGGTAACAATGTGTTCTTAGAGATGAAATGACCCTATTAGCGCGCATGTACCCGTTCCAGCGCTCGATAAATACCCTGTTACCTATTCGTTACCTATTCACTTATAATACGTTTGTTGTACGTTGCACCTTTTAGAAAAGGATTTTTAATTCAGTTCATATCTCTGGTGGTAATAATGTGTTCTTTTAGATGAAATACCCCTATTAGCGCGTATGTACTCGTTCCAGCGCTCAGTTAATACCTGCTTCTTATTCGTTCCTTATTTGCTTTTAATGCACGAGGTATACGTTGCACCTTGAAATAAATCGTTTTTTAATTGTGTTCATGTCTCTGGTGGTAACAATGTGTTCTTAGAGATGAAATGACCCTATAAGAGCGCATGAACCCGTTCCAGCGCTCGTTTAATACCCTATTACCTATTCGTTACCTATTCGTTACCTATTCACTTATAATACGTTTGTTGTATGTTGCACCTTTTAGAAAAGGATTTTTAATTGTCTCCATGTCTCTTGTGTTAACAATGTGTTCTTAGAGATGACATTACCCTATTAGCGCGCATGTACCCGTTCCAGCGCTCGGTAAATACCCTGTTACCTATTCGTTACCTATTCGTTACCTATTCACTTATAATACTTTTGTTGTATGTTGCACCTTTTAGAAAAGGATTTTTAATTGTCTCCATGTCTCTGGTGGTAACAATGTGTTCTTAGAGATGAAATGACCCTATTAGCGTGCATGTACCCGTTCCAGCGCTCGATAAATACCCTGTTACCTATTCGTTACCTATTCACTTATATTACGTTTGTTGTACGTTGCATCTTTTAGAAAAGGATTTTTAATTCAGCGAATAGGTAACGAATAGGTAACGAATAGGTAACAGGGTATTAACCGAGGGCTGGAACGGGTACATGCGCGCTAATAGGGTCATTTCATCTCTAAGAACACATTGTTACCACCAGACATGAACACAATTAAAACACGATTTATTTCAAGTTGCAGCGTATACCCCGTGCATTAAAAGCGAATAGGTAACGAATAGGTAACAAGATTATTTACCGAGCACTTGAACGGGTACATGAGCGCTAATAGGGTAATTTCATCTCTAAGAACACATTGTTACCACATGAGACATGGACATAATTGAAAATCCTTTTCTAACAGGTGAAACGTATAAAAAAATGTATTATAAGCGAATAGGTAACGAATAGGTAACGAATAGGTAACAGGGTATTAACCGAGCGCTGGAACGGGTACATGCGCGCTAATAGGGTCATTTCATCTCTAAGAACACATTCTTACCACCAGAGACCTGAACACAATTAAAAAACGATTTATTTCAAGGTGCAGCGTATACCCCGCGCATTAAAAGCGAATAAGTAACGAATAGGTAACAGGCTATTTACCGAGCGCTGGAACGGGTACATGCGCTCTAATGGGGTCATTTCATCTCTAAGAACACATTGTTACCACCAGACATGAACACAATTAAAACACGATTTATTTCAAGTTGCAGCGTATACCCCGCGCATTAAAAGCGAATAGGTAACGAATAGGTAACAAGATTATTTACCGAGCACTGGAACGGGTACATGAGCGCTAATAGGGTAATTTCATCACTAAGAACACATTGTTACCACCTGAGACATGGACATAATTGAAAATCCTTTTCTAACAGGTGAAACGTATAAAAAAATGTATTATAAGCGAATAGGTAACGAATAGGTAACGAATAGGTAACAGGGTATTAACCGAGCGCTGGAACGGGTACATGCGCGCTAATAGGGTCATTTCATCTCTAAGAACACATTCTTACCACCAGAGACCTGAACACAATTAAAAAACGATTTATTTCAAGGTGCACCGTATACCCCGCGCATTAAAAGCGAATAGGTAACGAATAGGTAACAGGTTATTTACCGAGCGCTGGAACGGGTACATGCGCTCTAATGGGGTCATTTCATCTCTAAGAACACATTGTTACCGTCTGAGACCTGGACATAATTGAAAATCCTTTTCTAACAGGTGCAACGTATAAAAAAAATGTATTATAAGCGAATAGGTAACGAATAGGTAACAGGGTATTAACCGAGCGCTGGAACGGGTACATGCGCGCTAATAGGGTAATTTCATCTCTAAGAACACATTCTTACCACCAGAGACCTGAACACAATTAAAAAACGATTTATTTCAAGGTGCACCGTATACCCCGCGCATTAAAAGCGAATAAGTAACGAATAGGTAACAGGTTATTTACCGAGTGCTGGAACGGATACATGCGCTCTAATGGGGTCATTTCATCTCTAAGAACACATTGTTACCACCAGAGATATGAATTTAATTGAAAATCCTTTTCTAAAAGGTGCAACGTACAACAAACTTACTATAAGTGAATAGGTAACGAATAGGTAACGAATAGGTAACAGGGTATTAACCGATCGCTGGAACGAGTACATATGCGCTTATAGGGGTATTTCATCTATAAGAACACATTATTACCACCAGAGATATGAACACAATTGGAAATCCTTTTCTAAAAGGTGCAACGTACAACAAACTTTTTAAAAGCGAATTAGTAACGAATATTTAACAGGGTATTATCCGACCGCTGGAACGGATACAAATGCACTTATAGAGTTATATCACCTCTAAGAGCCCAAATCTTCCACCAGAGACAACAAAACAATTGAAAATCATGTTTTAAAAGGTGCAACGTAAGATACACGTATTATACGCGAATTATAAGCGAGTGATGGAACGAATTAAACAAGGTAATAGCATGCTCCGAAACGATGTACATCCTGCTTACATGTTTAACTCTACCACATTATGTAAGTATGTGCCTGTCCCTAGACAAGAGCCTGAAATTAAGTAGTTATCGTTTGTTTTTGTGTTACATATTTCCGTTTATTTTTTTGTATATGAAATACGGCCGTCAGTTTTGTTGTTTGAATTGTATGAGGTTGTCATGTCTGGGCCTTTTATAGGTGACTACACGGTTTGGGCTATGCTCATTGTTGAAGGCCGTACAGTGAACTATAGTTGATAATTTCTGTGTCATTTTGGTCTAATGTGGAGTGTTGTCTCATTGGCAATCATACCACATCTTCGTTTTTACGCAAGCGCTAACACGGTGATTTCATCCCGTCGAACCAAGATCCATCTTCAAACATACGGACATAAAGCAGTTAAAAGGTAGAACGTATAAAAAACAAGTAAGGAACAAATGCGTATCGAACATGAAGTAAAAGGATCGGTTGAGCACAAACACATATAAATAGGTCATAAAAAGATCATTTTACCTCAACAAATTCAGAACTATTACCATATGTAAGACTATTAACAACTAGATTTGTAATTGCTAGCAATAACGGAAGGCACCCCTTCCCCCTATTACCAGGTGAGCGGCAGCCATTTTGACAATTCCAAAGTCAAAGAGAGCATCTACAGATGTCTAGTAACATTTTTGCAAAGTTTCATTAAGTTTGAACATTTTGAATTTTTGATATTTTTGCTGTTTCCATGGTTACGGCGGCCATTTTGAAAATTCTAACTTCAAAATCCAACTCTGCCTATGCCAGTTACCATTCCTGTAAAGTTTCATCCAGTTTGCGGAAAATTCTTATTTTTGAAATTTTTGACCTTTTTGCATTGTTTCCATGGTAACAAGACCTATTTTGGAAATTCCAACTCCAATGTTGCTCATCATTACTGTGAAGTTTCATGAAGTTTTGAGCATTTTTAGAATTTTGAAAATTTTGGTGTAGTTTCCATGGCAACATAGTAGTTCCAATGATCGCCAAAATCATCCAACACCTGTATATAGTGGGCACCTACATTGTTTTAAAATATGATGATTCTGAGTTGAAGCATATCCAAACAGTTCACCGAAAACCAAAAGCTCATTTTTTTCACAATTGTGCCGTTTCCATGGTAACGGCAGCCATATTAAACTATTCCATGCCATAATTAAAAAGGGGAAGGATATTAAAAATCAAATAAGTAACGAATAGGTAACAAATAGGGAATAGGGAATAGGTAACGAACAGGTAACGAATAGGGAATAGGGAATAGGTAACGAATAGGCAACGAATCGGGAATAGGGAATAGGTAACGAATAGGGAATAGGGAATAGGTAACGAATAGGCAACGAATAGGGAATAGGGAATAGGTAACGAATAGGCAACGAATAGGGAATAGGGAATAGGTAACGAATAGGGAATAGGGAATAGGTAACGAATAGGCAACGAATAGGGAATAGGGAATAGGTAACCAACTTGACGCCCATTCACTTCTGCCAAAAGCTTAGGTGACTTAGGTGGGAATATAGAATCTTCCGTTACATACAAGTCTGTCTACATATTCACCAGTCTGCATGTTTACATGTTTAGCAGTCTTTCTATGTCCACTAGTCCGTCTTCATTTCTATTAGCTTTGAAATAGCTTTCAGTAAAAACCGCGAATACTTTTATTTCGGTGCTTTATGTCTAATGTTTTTATGTGAGTGCTTTTTGTGCACCGTACCAACATTTTAAGTGAAGTCAATTGCAACTGATATTTTAGTTCTTTCTTGCGGTCTGCTGTCCCAGGTTAGGGTCTGGGGTGTTGAGTTTAAGGCCGCCACATTCTTTATGTGTCAGTTTCTCAGTTGAAGGCCGTACAGTGGTCTTCAATTACTTACTACCACGTCTTATTTGTATCATAAGTGCTAGATGGTGGTCAACCCTATGCACCTTTAGTACAGGCTGAATATTTTTGTAGATTTTGTATAGCTCACACTAATGAGGGTAGACTAGTTCCTGTGCTTCTACGTCAATCATGCTGGTTTGTGCGGATGTACATTTCTCCTCTAGGTTTGATGAAGTTTCATCCGTATCGGACTTGTTCTCCTGAATGAAAGCTTCAAGTCGTGGAGTATTTCTCCATCCGTGCTTTCTATGATTATTTTTTTTACGTGATGGTACAAGTGTACATTGCGTGATTTATCATGTGGACATGTGGAGTCGTGTCACCATATCACGTCGGAGACATAATAAACGTCTGTCCAGGGAAAAATATACTAACTGACCTGAAGTGGTTTAAATAGTTTAGTCGAAGATACCAAGGGTTCACGAATGAGAATGGATGTGAACACCACATCAGTATGTGCTTCGTGTGTATAAATTTAACATGATTGTATATATTATCCTTTGCTATAGATAATTTAGCTTATCTGTAAAAACAAGAGGCTGTCACAACGACAGCAAACCGGATTTATTAACATTTATTTGTGTCCTGGCAATATCACAAGAACCATTACTGATGAATGGTGAAAGTGAAAATCGTCAATATCAAATTTGACGTCATCAGTATCAACATATTAATATTTGAAACGAGTAAATGCAATAAAGTGAATGGAAACGCCATTTTACGATCTTTCAAGAACCATAACTCCTGAATGGTAAAAGTCAAATCTTCATTATTGAACTTGACCTCTATTTTGTCATCAGTAACAACATATAAAAATTTCAAAAGCTTTGGTTGAATGGTTCATGAGAAAATGCACGGACACGACTGGAAACACCATTTTTCAATCTTTCAAGAACCATAACTCCTGAACGGTAAAAGTCAAAATCGTCATTATTGAACTTGACCTCCATTTTGTCATCAGTAACAACATATTAAAATTTGGGAAGCTTTGGTAGAACAGTTCATGCGTAATTGCACGGACACGACTGGAAAAACCATTTTTCAATCTTTCAAGAACCATAACTCCTGAACGGTAAAAGTCAAAATCGCCATTATTGAACTTGACCTTCATTTAGTTGTCAGTAACAACATATTAAAATTTTTAAAGCTTTGGTTGAACGGTTCATGAGTTAATGCACGGACAACATTTGATTACCGCCCGCCCGCCCGCCGGCCGTACATCTCCAAATCAATAACCGACATTTTTGTTACAAAAATCCGGTTAATAACATCTTCATGCCTTATACGGTGTATATCATGAACTGTAGTACGACGCTAGATTAAAACTGACGTGGAAAGGTAACACCAGGCCACCGAAAGCTTCATTTTTATGAAGCCCAGGTGGTCGTGTGGTCTAGCGCGCCGGTTAGAGAAGATTTAGAACACATGTTTATTAATTGTGTCAATTTGTCACAAGTTACTGATTTTTTGAAGGATTTTTTAATAAATTGTATGTGTAATGCTGATGATAACTTTGTAAATACGCTTGATTTTTACCAAGCGATGCTTATGGGTTTTTTGAAGAGAAGTAACGGATTTAATTTTCATTTCGCTAATTTTTATGAGTGTAGAAAGATTTAGTATCTATAAAAGAAGAAATTTCATATTGTTGAATCCTCAAGCTAAACTCAATTTAGTAGACTATTTTAAAACATTATTAGAAAAATACATCTCTCACTATTTTTATCTTTTAAATCAGAGAAAAGAACATTTCTTATAGAAAAATATTTTATATTGGACAATCCCGTTATCAAAGTAACAGATAACCATGCAGAAATATTATATTAATTATAAACATACTAGTATCTGAACTTACATTGAATTTCTATATGTTTGTAACTGATTATATTATGTAACTGTTTGTTTGTGACACCAGGTACTGTCTGGTGAATGTTTCATTGTACATATTTGAATAAAATTTTATCAAGAGAAAAAACGCGCCGGTTACAGTGCAGGCGATTTGGTGTCACGATATCTCAGTAGCATGGCTTCCAATCCCGGCGAGGGAAGAACAAAAAATTTGCGAAAGCAAATTTACAGATCTTACATTGTTGGGTTGATGTTTAGACGAGTTGTATATTAATACGATGAAGCTTTCGCAACTCTAAACTAATAAAAAAGATAATATTTTTTTTTTTTTCATAATTTTTTTAACTGACGTCGCCGACGTTCCATTACAAGGGGGGAATAAGCTTCTCATGCTACTACTTGCAAAAAATTGGCCTGATCCTTGTTATCCCCTAAGGAATCATGCCAATTTTCCGGGGGGAAATAATGGATCGATCCAGTATTTCACCCCGGAAAAATGACAAGGGGAAAATGGCTATAGCCTATGACACCGGAACGTCACAGAAATCAATGAAAATATCGTATGCAAGTCATATGAGTACGATTTTTGAAAGGTGACAACAAAAAACACAATAACGTATTTACCAGAGTAGTAATAAGTTTTGGAGGCAGCTTTATACCTGGAATTAAATATGCCAATATTTTACCATTATTAATAAATGGGAGAATCCCTTGTCTTATAGTGAAAATGCTTCATAATATAGTGAAAAGGGCTACTTAAAATTGATTTAATCAGTTGCTGAATTTGACTAAGAAGTAGGACCTTTCATAGATTTAATAACAAAGACATATTGGGTAAATTGTAATTAATTTATAGTATACGTAGGTCTTTACAGTTCAAAAAAATATATGCAAGAACGGAAGAAAATCAACAATATTCTGTTGCAAATTCCTAAAATCCAACGGTATTCATTAAACACTTTTTCGGTTAATATTCTAAATTAATGTACATAGTTTTGCAAACTTCAACCATGGCCCAAAGGAAGAATTTATGAGTGTCGTCATGATAAACCAATACAGGATATCCCTGATCATATATGATTATGAATTCTTTGGATACGCAAATACGACACGACATTTGTTACATAAGATACAAGTGCTTCGAAGAAGAGTCGATGTACTTAAAAGGCCTGGGGGTCTTTTCCCAAAAAAAAGTCGTACGATAACAATTGATCGTACGTTATGCTGACATGTTCTTGACCTACGAGTATTATTTTTCTCGTAAGATTTTATGTGACGATGTAGGATATACTATCTGAAATACAAATCCTAAAAATACCCATATAAAATTATAATTAGATAAGATAAGAATTGTATCCATGAAATTAAGACACAAGGACGGGCATGTAACACATATTACCGATATTATTAGAAAAATTAGCAGAAATTGAATGTTTAGTTATATACCAGAATAGACATTTATCATGAATGTCCAAAGAGGTCGTCAGAAATATTTATAATATGTTCACTTCATTGATTGAACGGTGTGAACATTCTATATGTATTTAAGGAAAATCAAACACTTCTTATGACAGTTTTCTCTAGATCGACGTTAATTTGTTTTATAGAAGGTTTTGTAAAGAAGGTACTATAGTATACCCTTTAACTTTGGTACGGTTTTGGTTTAGAAGTTTTTAAGTTCGAATTGGAAATTATTTGGTACCGCATTAATTGATATGTAGATCAACACGGTTGTTCACCTTTCAACAACTTTCTGCACTAAAGACTTTTAATGTAATTTTCGAAAACCAATTCAGTATATCAAATGTATTACACTGTAGATGTCTTTGGTAAAATATATTTAAACTTTTAATTTAATGCTTCACATGCTGGTATTGAGGTCCTTTAAAAAATTGATTAAAATTTACTTGATAAATCACCGAGCTCGTATAAGAAAACATCGCCATTAAATAATTCTTATGCCGAATACAAAAAAAGAGCTATAACACTACTTTTTCAAAGAACCCATGAAAATAACTCGATCAACGTAGTTCCCCCCCTGTAGAACCCACAGTGATAAGTGTGTAAAAATCCCCATTTAAAATTCGAACCCCTAATTAGATAAAAGAAGAAGTTGTATGAGTGCCAATCAGACAACTCTCCATCCAAGTAACAACTTATAAAGGTCAGCCAATGCCCATTATAGGTTAAAGTACTTAAAAACGGAGCATTGGATCGACGCTGTGAACGTTCATATAATGCATCAATAAGGAACAAAATTAAAAGGCTAAATAGTTCGATTCCGAAAGAATTTTGGAGTGAAATTAACAAGCTAGGTCCGAAAAAGGTCAATCAAAATATTGACAGCGTTATAAAAGAGGATGGTGATATCAGCTACGACGGAAAGAGGAATACTCATAGCTCTTCAAATCAGATACAACGCTAGTTGACGATGCTTTCATTAACAATTTACAAGAAATGAACCGCAAGTTGGAAAGTGAATACGAAAATTTAACGACTCATATTGATGAAATATTAAAAGCGGACGATATGAACAGTAACATCTCATTGAAGAAATCGAATCAGCTATGAAACACGCCAAACTAGGAAAAGCTGTAGGTATTGACAACTTGCCAAATGAAGTATTGCGAAACACAAGCTTATTAAGCGTGCTACAAAAGTTATTCAATGTGTGCTTCCCAAACGGTATAGTACCATCAATGTGGTGCAGTAGTATAATTCACCCAATATTAAAAGACGGAAAAGACTATAGAGATCCCATGGGTAACCGTTGTATAAGTTTGATGTCGACAGTTGCAAAAATGTTCAGCTTTATCCTCAACAAAAGACTTGTAACATTTTTTGACCGTAACAACACTCTTCGTGAAGAACAGAACCTATTCAGAAAACTTCGTGCTTGTCTGGAACATACATTCATGCTTGGTACTATTCTAAGAAATAGAAAAACTATGAAACTAGATACTTACCTTTGTTTCGTAGACTTTAGTAAGGCATTTTACTCTGTCAATCACACCTTTTTATGGCACAAGCTATTGGCGGATCCAGGGGGGGGGGGGGGGTTCTGGGGGTTGGCACCCCCTTTTTTTGGACGATCAATGCATTTGAATGGGAGCATATAGTTGGACCCCCCCCCTTTTACTCTGGGTTGGGACCCCCCCCCCCTTTTTAAAATGGCTGGATCCGCCCCTGCAAGCTCCTTTGCGCAGGGATACATGGGAATACGATTAAGACTATCAAAAGTATGTATGCAAACTTGCAGAGTTGCATAAGATTGAACGGAAATGTGACAGATTGGTTCTCCGTAAATTCGGGGGTACGACAAGGGGACAATATGGCACCTACACTGTTTGCCCTGTTTATAAATGACTTATCGTTTGATATTAACTCCTTACATTGCGGTGTCAAACTTAATGAAAACTTAGAGATCAGTATATTAATGTATGCGGATGATATTGTCTTGATTTCTGACACAGAGGAAAGTCTACAGTGTCAATTGTCGAAGCTTATGGAATGGTCCTCTAAATGGAATCTATATGTGAACTGCGATAAAACGAAAATACTTCACGCTCGAAAGTCTTCAACTGAACGGTCAAATTACAAGTTTGTCCCTGGCAATAAAACTGTTGACTACACATCGAGATACAGGTACTTAGGATTTACGATATCAGAAACGATAGACTATGCAGACAGTGCGACCGAATTGGTTACTGCAAGTAGCAGAGCTCTTGGTGCCCTAACATCAAAGTATTACCAGATTGATGGACTAGATTATGAAACGTTTACTAAGCTTTTCAGTAGTATGGTGAATCCAGTCATGGACTATTCATCGGGAGTGTGGGGCTACAAGATATATGATAAACTAGAGACCCTTCAAAACAGGGCTATTAGAACTTTTCTTGGTGTCGGAAAAAGTGCACCGAATCCAGCAATTTGTGGTGACATGGGTTGGACAAACTCCCTATATTCGTATAGGCGGTGTAATATCATTAGACTTTGGCATCGAATCATGAGAATAAATTTCAAAAGATTGCCACACAATTTTTTCGTATGGGACTCCGTTTTTTCCAAAACACATAAAAACACTTGGTATAACGATATAAAACAGTTGATGGCAAATTGTGAACTAAATAACCTGTTTAATACTAGTACAACTGTTGGACTAAGCGCAAAGTTCTTAGCTAATTTTGCCGAAAATGTGATGATGGATACTTTCTTCGAAAATTGGAAAAGAGATGTCAACAATATACAAAAGTTACGAACATTTAAACTTTTAAACTCAAACTTCGAAGCCCAATCGTATGTCAGGTCAGTGTTGTCAAGACAACAACGTTGAAGACGAAAAACATTTTCTTATTTAGTGCCCTCAGTACTTATCAAAACGGAACACTTTTTTGCTGACTTTCATAAGATAAGATAAGAATTTTATTAATCTAATCAAGAACCCATAAAGGGCATCATTTTACAACACAATATGATTGGAAAAAGCAAAACAGAAAACTAATACCTTACTATAACGTTATGGACAGGATCAGAGCCTAACACAACATGTGTTTTATATAACTATTAAATATTAAATCTTATAACAATAAAATACTAAATTACTTCATATATTTTGTTTACATCTGGATCGTATTTCTAAACCTTTAATAATGTTATTTCCTAGGTACATGAGAGTTGGTAAATGCTCATTTGTGAAAAGGCAGAAATATTTCTTATCATTAGGTAGTTCTTTAAAATTAGTACAAAAAGTGATAACTTTATCAAATAATAATTTCCTCTGTTCATCATATAATGGACAATTTACTGTAAAATGGGTCTCATCTTCAATAGAATTTAATCCATGTGATAAGCAGTGATGACATAGACGTTGAGTTCTCTCTATGTATTTTTTACTATATCTATCTTTCTCAATTTTAAGATCATGAGCACTTATTCTCATTTTACATATAGCTCTTCTTATACTAAAGTCTTTAATTGATAAATAAGCCTCCTTTACCAAGTCAGTCTTGAGGTTGAAATAATTCTCTAATTTACTATTACCTTGTGATAAGGTTTCGGATCTTTTGACCAACCAAAATGTTTTAAAACTATTACAAAGTTTACATTTTACAAATTTAATTAATTTATTGAGCTTTGTATTTAAATTTTGTATATTAAGTGATTGAAGTACATATTTCATTATACATAGATAAATACCAACAATTAATGTTTTCTGCATCTAAAATTTTATTACAAACATAAGCATCATAAAGTAACCCTTTGTCCAACTTGTTAAGCCTGTGTACATATTTTACCATAGATATGACAGAAAAATAAAGAGGAAATCTTGCAACCTCGGATAACACTGCTTAATTTGAGGCTTTCTTATTTACACCAAGAATATACTTTAAATATCTGAAATGTGATTTTTCCAAATAATCATTTATGTAGATTAATTCAAATAGATAATAACTTTTTTTCTTGCAAGCAGCAGAGTTAATTTTAAATGAACCCCAAATTTCACTACAATATAATAAAATTGGTTTTATTGTGTGATCTTATAAATGAATTGCAGTATCAATACTTGGATTACAAGCTGACATGGATTTTTGTAATTTAAATTTTGCCTTTAGGATATTTTGAATAGCTCTTCTTTCCCCTGTTGAAAAAAACCACTAGAAGTAAAGACTATCCCTAAATATTTACATTTATTAACACATTCTATAGCCTCTTTATCTTAATAAAATGATTCCTTCAAAAATTTTCCAGGCTTGTTAAAAATTAAAACTTTTGTTTTGGACAAGTTTACATCTAGACACCAGTCAATACAATAAGTATGCAATATATCAAGTCGGGTTTGAAGAACTTTTTTAGTGTTTGATAATACAATAATGTCATCAGCGTACATAAGACAATCAATTCTACGACCATTGATATCAACAGCATCTGGACTTGGCTCAAATTTTGGAGGCAGATCGTTAATGAAAAGCTTAAATAAGTTTGGACTTAGAACATCCCCTTGTCTTACCCTAACTAGTGAACCGACAGAAGATGGTGTTAATACATTGCCCACTTTCACAGACATTTCATTCTTGCTGTACATATCTTTTAAAATAGTATAATATTTTCCAGATATGTTATTTTCATATTCGCACATCTATCAATTTATCAATATTAAATGACGATGAAATACTCATTCTACTACTTACAACTAAACAGTAAATTTGTATCGAATTATATAATTGATATAACACAATTTAGAGAACAATTTGAATTTATAGAACTTAGAAATTACGTTAAATATATTTTTTTTCTTTGTAATTATTGTGTTAGAGTTTAATATTATAGCAGTGCATCATAAGTCTTTGAAGGCTGGCTGATATGTAAAGGGCCGCAAAAATGAAGAGTGTAAAACCATTAAATCCATTAAAACGGGAAAACCAACGATATAATCTATATACAAAAAAACGAGAAACGAGAAATACTTGTAAATCACATCAACAAACGACAACTACTGAACATCAGGTTCCTGACTAAGGACAGATGCAAAAAATTCAGCGTGTTTAAACGTTTTATAGGTACCAACCTCCACCCTTACACGAAACAAAAGTGTAACATAATAACATTCCTGTATGAATATCTCGTTGCTGGTCAAAATAATATCAAAGTGGCCATACTGTTGTAATTTGTATTTTAGTTATGCCTTGTATCTGTATAGATATTATTATTACAATTATTCGGTGATTTGTCTTTGATATAGACCCTGTTTATGTTCACCAATTTATTCTTGTTTAGCGGACACGGGATGATTTAGTGTACGACATACTTTATCGGCACCTGGTTATTGTTGACGTATGTTGACATCTAGAAGACTTTTGGGTTGTGTATGACGGTCGTCCGATGCATGGCTGTGTTATTGATGTAATATTACTAGTAGCTGCACCATATGGCCCGAGAACACAGTTATTTCGTAGTGCATTTCTTTTAGACAATAAATTCAAATTAAAAAAATCGCACCTGCTCTTTCTCAAAAAGATTTTTACAGTGTAGTGTACTACCAGTGAGACAACTAATATCAAAATTATAGAAACTTCTACCAGCTATAACTCAAAATGTTGACAATTCTGTGTTAAGGGGGTGTAAAATTCAGTTTGACAGCTTCAGACGTAATAAAATTTGACCTTTTTGAACTGGACCAAATCACTACTTAACATAAAGATTCAGCACCCAAATTTTTTTAACATGTAATTACATCCCCCTTCTTAATATTTCATGCATTTAATATCAAGAAATAAATTGGGAAAGTGTATTAAATAAAACATGCAATTTATACACTGTTTACACAAGGGACTATATTCGTCTGTGTCCTTGGACCATATACTTATACACCACAGCTCCTTTCGTTGATAATTATAACTTATGGTTTATAATAACAGTTGAGATAACCTTACGGTAGTTAGACCGAAGTCACCAATTTACAAACTGTTTACCTATCCGGAGCACATCCAGTTTTTGGTGTGGTCAATTAAAAAAAAGAGACATGACCATCATGGACATTGTTGAAGTCGTCAATCTATCCTTTTAAATAATCCATGATAAATGATACATGTCACCCTTTTTATGGTTATAATCTTCAAAATCATACGTTGCTGGTTAGTTATTCAATCAATTTGATATATTTTGAGGTTTTTGTATTTTTGTTTAGGTATACACAAATATGATCAAATATGATAGCATGCGGACAATCTCTACAAATGTGTAATGTATGTGTTCAGTGAGCGACCGGTTCGTCATTCGTTCGATGACATTCAGTGTCCAGTCACCCGCCAGTACACAGTTCGTTATTAGAAAATAAAATCAGTAAAATATAATAAATTCTGGATATTTAAAGGAATTCTTAAATTGAAAATAATTCATATTTAAAAAAAAATAGATATGAAGGAATAAAATCCGATCGAAACCTTCCCTGGACTCCTACATCTATAATACTACAATTACGAGGTCCAATTTGTCAGCCGTCATCACGTAAAAACGATGAATCAAAGAATTCAACTTTATTTATAACTAATATAGTACAAAGGTGTAAATTAAAAATTACACCACTCCAGGCCCTTTTGTTTTCCACGTAATTAATATTGCCAATAATTAAGAAGTTCCGGATCGAGTCCGATACCGATACCAATAGTATATTCACCTGTTACCTATTACCTTATCTGTACGTTCCGCATCTGACAGGCGCACCACCAAAAGGTGTATTCAGGATTAATATGCTATATACACGGGTCATAATCACAGGATTGACACTACTAAATTGTATCAGTAAGACTTTCTAAGATAACAATACGAATACTAAACATCTGAACTAAAAATAAGGCGTATAGGTACAGTTTTCAATTTGTTAGCGGGCATGACGTAAAACAGCGAATCAAAGAATTCAACTTTATTTATAACTTATATAGGACAATGCTGTTTATTAAAAAATACTCCATTCCAAGACCTTTTGTTTTCCAAATAATTAATATTACCAATAATTGATAAGTTCCAGTTCGACGGGTTCAAACAGAAAGATTTGAAAACAGAGAAAACTGTGTATCTTATAATCGGCATGACTTTATCAGATGACAATACTAATACTAAAATAAGGCTTGCGCAAAGTTATATACTTTAATTCAGTCACGGACCCGCGATATCACGGGTGTGTTCTAGTATACTGTAAATCTCGCCTTCCTCAAATACAAACCCTCTGTGCTGTGTTTTGTTTCGACTTACGAGTATCTTTCGCTTCTCTTATACAGAACACAGTTCCCTATTTATAGTTTATCAATCTTAAACGATAAAAATGAATAGAACAAAAAACAAAACAATCACGCACGAAATTTAGATGAAAACAGGACTAATTCGTATGTAACGTTTAGAAAACTAACAATGGAAAACTAAAATGGACATTTTAAAAGCGCTTTTATATTAAAATATATTGCAAAAGGCTATCGGGGTTAAACTACTCTGAGAATTTCCTGATCTTTCAAAGTCTTTAAATGTTTGGTTACAGTTAGGATGGGCATACTAAACTATATAACAAAAGAATTCTGAATAATTAGATATGTTAGCCGTTAACTAATAGTATGAATATTATACCATAACAAATTGCGCATTTGCGCCAATTTTAAAAAAAATTCAATCTTTCATTTGCGCCACATGGTAATATTTCATTTGCGCTAAAAAAAAAATAAACTTCATTTGCGCCATTTTACAGGTAAAACAGGTAATATATAACAGAAAAGTTTAATATTCATTGCTCTAAAAGGTTTGTTTCTACAGTATTCCCCCTGGATAATTGAAATTAAGTGAGTTCATACTCTTTTTCTGATACAAAACTGAGAGTCACAAAGGTTGAAAATTATGTGTAGTGTTCACATGTTTGAGCTGTCAAGATATACATTGTCAATTCAGAGAACAGACTTGTAACTTTACTATAGTGTACAGTGCTAAGAACGGTATCATAATCTAATCCAGTTTCTATAGTGTACAGTGCTTAGAACGGTCTCATAATCTAATCCAGTTTTCTATAGTGTACAGTGCTTAGAACGGTCTCATAATCTAATCCAGTTTCTATAGTGTATAGTGCTTAGAACGGTATCATAATCTAATCCAGTTTCTATAGTGTACAGTGCTTAGAACGGTATCATAATCTAATCCAGTTTCTATAGTGTACAGTGCTTAGAACGGTATCATAATCTAATCCAGTTTCTATAGTGTACAGTGCTTAGAACGGTATCATAATCTAATCCAGTTTCTATAGTGTACAGTGCTTAGAACGGTATCATAATCTAATCCAGTTTCTATAGTGTACAGTGCTTAGAACGGTATCATAATCTAATCCAGTTTCTATAGTGTACAGTGCTTAGAACGGTCTCATAATCTAATCCAGTTTCTATAGTGTACAGTGCTTAGAACGGTCTCATAATCTAATCCAGTTTCTATAGTGTACAGTGCTTAGAACGGTCTCATAATCTAATCCAGTTTCTATAGTGTACAGTGCTTAGAACGGTCTCATAATCTAATCCAGTTTCTATAGTGTACAGTGCTCAGAACGGTCTCATAATCTAATCCAGTTTCTATAGTGTACAGTGCTTAGAACGGTATCATAATCTAATACAGTTTCTATAGTGTACAGTGCTTAGAACGGTCTCATAATCTAATCCAGTTTCTAAAGTGTACAGTGCTTAGAACGGTCTCATAATCTAATCCAGTTACTATAGTGTACAGTGCTTAGAACGGTCTCATAATCTAATCCAGTTTCTATAGTGTACAGTGCTTAGAACGGTATCATAATCTAATCCAGTTTCTATAGTGTACAGTGCTTAGAACGGTATCATAATCTAATCCAGTTTCTAAAGTGCTTTATTTATGTTTTATAACAGAACTGTGTTTTAACA
>JAHUZM010000892.1:0-15206 GCA_019925275.1 Mytilus edulis | reverse complement strand
TGAAGGAGGGGTGTAGTGGAGCATTTCATCATTGTGATAAATGTGTTAAAAAGCTTCCATGTCGTAGCTTGTGTGAAAGTGAGTGTAATTGGGGGAGGGGTGTAGTGGAGCATTTCATCATTGTGATAAATGTGTTAAAAAGCTTCCTTGTCGTAGCTTGTGTGAAGGTGAGTGTAATTGGGGGAGGGTGTAGTGGAGCATTTCATCATTGTGATAAATGTGTTAAAAAGCTTCCATGTCATAGCTTGTGTGAAGGTGAGTGTAATTGGGGGAGGGTGTAGTGGAGCATTTCATCATTGTGATAAATATGTTAAAAAGCTTCCATGTCATAGCTTGTGTGAATGTGAGTGTAATTGGGGGAGGGGTGTAGTGGAGCATTTCATCATTGTGATAAATGTGTTAAAAAGCTTCCGTGTCGTAGCTTGTGTGAAGGTGAGTGTAATTGGGGGAGGGGTGTAGTGGAGCATTTCATCATTGTGATAAATGTGTTAAAAAGCTTCCGTGTCGTAGCTTGTGTGAAGGTGAGTGTAATTGGGGGAGGGGTGTAGTGGAGCATTTCATCATTGTGATAAATGTGTTAAAAAGCTTCCATGTCATAGCTTGTGTGAAGGTGAGTGTAATTGGGGGAGGGGTGTAGTGGAGCATTTCATCATTGTGATAAATGTGTTAAAAAGCTTCCCGTGTCGTAGCTTGTGTGAATGTGAGTGTAATTGGGGGAGGGGTGTAGTGGAGCATTTCATCATTGTGATAAATGTGTTAAAAATCTTCCATGTCGTAGCTTGTGTGAAGGTGAGTGTAATTGGGGGAGGGGTGTAGTGGAGCATTTCAATATTGTGATAAATGTGTTAAAAAGCTTTCATGTCATAGCTTGTGTGAAGGTGAGTGTAATTGGGGGAGGGTGTAGTGGAGCATTTCATCATTGTGATAAATGTGTTAAAAAGCTTCCATGTCATAGCTTGTGTGAAGGTGAGTGTAATTGGGGAGGGGTGTAGTGGAGCATTTCAATATTGTGATAAATGTGTTAAAAAGCTTTCATGTCATAGCTTGTGTGAAGGTGAGTGTAATTGGGGGAGGGGTGTAGTGGAGCATTTCATCATTGTGATAAATGTGTTAAAAAGCTTCCATGTCATAGCTTGTGTGAAGGTGAGTGTAATTGGGGGAGGGGTGTAGTGGAGCATTTCATCATTGTGATAAATGTGTTAAAAATCTTCCATGTCATAGCTTGTGTGAAGGTGAGTGTAATTGGGGGAGGGGTGTAGTGGAGCATTTCAATATTGTGATAAATGTGTTAAAAAGCTTCCATGTCATAGCTTGTGTGAAGGTGAGTGTAATTGGGGGAGGGTGTAGTGGAGCATTTCATCATTGTGATAAATGTGTTAAAAAGCTTCCATGTCATAGCTTGTGTGAAGGTGAGTGTAATTGGGGGAGGGGTGTAGTGGAGCATTTCATCATTGTGATAAATGTGTTAAAAAGCTTCTGTGTCGTAGCTTGTGTGAAGGTGAGTGTAATTGGGGGAGGGGTGTAGTGGAGCATTTCATCATTGTGATAAATGTGTTAAGAAGCTTCCATGTCATAGCTTGTGTGAAGGTGAGTGTAATTGGGGGAGGGGTGTAGTGGAGCATTTCATCATTGTGATAAATGTGTTAAAAAGCTTCCATGTCGTAGCTTGTGTGAAGATGAGTGTAATTGGGGGAGGGGTGTAGTAGAGCATTTCATCATTGTGATAAATGTGTTAAAAAGCTTCCATGTCATAGCTTGTGTGAAGGTGAGTGTAATGTGGGGAGGGGTGTAGTGGAGCATTTTATCATTGTGATAAATGTGTTAAAAAGCTTCCGTGTCGTAGCTTGTGTGAAGGTGAGTGTAATTGGGGGAGGGTGTAGTGTGAGCATTTCATCATTGTGATAAATGTGTTAAAAAGCTTCCATGTCGTAGCTTGTGTGAAGGTGAGTGTAATTGGGGAGGGGTGTAGTGGAGCATTTCATCATTGTGATAAATGTGTTAAAAAGCTTCCATGTCGTAGCTTGTGTGAAGGTGAGTGTAATTGGGGGAGGGGTGTAGTGGAGCATTTCATCATTGTGATAAATGTGTTAAAAAGCTTCCATGTCATAGCTTGTGTGAAGGTGAGTGTAATTGGGGGAGGGGTGTAGTGGAGCATTTCATCATTGTGATAAATGTGTTAAAAAGCTTCCATGTCGTAGCTTGTGTGAAGATGAGTGTAATTGGGGGAGTGGTGTAGTAGAGCATTTCATCATTGTGATAAATGTGTTAAAAAGCTTCCATGTCATAGCTTGTGTGAAGGTGAGTGTAATTGGGGGAGGGGTGTAGTGGAGCATTTTATCATTGTGATAAATGTGTTAAAAAGCTTCCGTGTCGTAGCTTGTGTGAAGGTGAGTGTAATTGGGGGAGGGGTGTAGTGGAGCATTTCATCATTGTGATAAATGTGTTAAAAAGCTTCCATGTCGTAGCTTGTGTGAAGGTGAGTGTAATTGGGAGGGGTGTAGTGGAGCATTTCATCATTGTGATAAATGTGTTAAAAAGCTTCCATGTCGTAGCTTGTGTGAAGGTGAGTGTAATTGGGGGAGGGGTGTAGTGGAGCATTTCATCATTGTGATAAATGTGTTAAAAAGCTTCCATGTCATAGCTTGTGTGAAGGTGAGTGTAATTGGGGGAGGGGTGTAGTGGAGCATTTCATCATTGTGATAAATGTGTTAAAAAGCTTCCATGTCGTAGCTTGTGTGAAGGTGAGTGTAATTGGGGGAGGGGTGTAGTGGAGCATTTCATCATTGTGATAAATGTGTTAAAAAGCTTCCATGTCGTAGCTTGTGTGAAGATGAGTGTAATTGGGGGAGGGTGTAGTAGAGCATTTCATCATTGTGATAAATGTGTTAAAAAGCTTCCATGTCATAGCTTGTGTGAAGGTGAGTGTAATTGGGGGAGGGGTGTAGTGGAGCATTTTATCATTGTGATAAATGTGTTAAAAAGCTTCCGTGTCGTAGCTTGTGTGAAGGTGAGTGTAATTGGGGGAGGGGTGTAGTGGAGCATTTCATCATTGTGATAAATGTGTTAAAAAGCTTCCATGTCATAGCTTGTGTGAAGGTTAGTGTAGAAGGGGGCATTTACTGTGGATTTGTTGAATTTAGTGGGTACTAATATTTTGGAGGATTGAGGAAAACTCACTTTTTCATAGATATCTTATTTCGTGGTCTCACCAAAGTCTGCATTTAAGTCTATGACAAATTTGTAAATCGTTGGAACATTTAAATTCATGGTTCACCAGCATCTACAAAATCCTGAAAAATTGGTATCCAACGAAAAAATAATGAATCCACAGTATACATGTATATACTATTTTTATTATGAATTTAGAATTGATGACCTTGAAAATTGACACCCAAGAACCAAAAAAAATGACCACATTAAATCAATAAGAAATTTATTTTGTAAAGTATAAAGCATTTATCAGTGAGGTTTCATCATCCAGAAGCAGTTTTCAAACTTGCTATTTTATACAGTTGAATCCTGATCCTGGCAAGATAAGTTTGATTCCTATCCAAAGTGACTTAGATTGCTTGTTTTCCTGCCTGTTATCAGTTATCCAACAATGATAATTAACTGCCATGATACTGCAAAGAGTTATGAAAGTGGCATTAAACACCAGTAACCAATAGAACAATCTTATTTAATTAATAGCTTTGAAAACTTGAAATTATCTCTGACAAATTGAATTTATATTTTCAGTTGTTGAGAAGGACTGTCAATTCCTAGGCTTTTTTAATTGTACTTATCTGCCAGAAACTGATTGTGTTCCCATGGATACAGAAACACAGCTGCCAAGTAAGTATTTTAGTAATATAATGAATTAAAGGAGATACAGGTATATGTCAATTCTTTGTCTGTGAGACAGTAACCGAAAAAAACAAAGTAATATAAAGGTCCTCCATAATATACAGATGTTTTCAATAATTTAAGACTAAGAAAGTGGTTTATACTTTGTACATACAAATGTACCTGTATATAAAAATAGCTGCAAAAATTATATAATATTTTGTTATGCTGCAAACACTGAATGATATGATTTCACCATAAAATATCTTGTTGTCTTTCAGAATTTTATACATGACCGAATAAAAATTACTGACTGAGGTGTTGTATACCTTTAAATAATGCTTGCATTTATTTTATTGTCATTGGGAAAAATGTACAAAGAAAGCAGAGTAATTATTTCAATTTTAGGAATTGTTGCACAAAAAAATATTTCTTTTAAAATATGAGTTTATTCATATTTGCATGACCTTTCCCTTGGCAATTTTAACAATTATAAAAGAGTTGAAATTGTTGACAGTAATATTTGCTGTGATAGCCGTTGCATATTAAAGTTTTTATTATCTAGATTGTACATTAACTGGACAACAGACATGTCCTGACGGCTCCTGCATTATGTCCGAGTGGTTGTGTGACGGTGAGGCTGATTGTTCAGACAAATGGGATGAACAAAATTGTAGTAAGTGGGTTTTATCATTTTTTTTTAGAATTTTCAAATCAATTCAAATTGCTGTTTATAAAATAAACAATTTCCAAAAATCTGTGATTTATATGCCTATGAGGCATAATTTTTGGTAGGCAACATCATAAAATTAATGCCTAATTGACCCATTTAAATTCTAACTGTTCTGAATAGTCTTGTCATGTGTATTTGTTGCAGTGCCAAGTATTAAATTTATTTGACTAAGTTCTAACCTATTTTTTTTGTAGCAAAATGTTCTGCTGATCAGTTTACCTGTCAAGATGGAACTTGCATAGATGGATCTAAAAGATGTGATACAGTGGCAGCATGTCCTGACAAATCAGATGAAAGAGATTGTGGTGAGTTATCTTTCTTGACAAATTAATTAAACAAAATTTGGAAAGTTGACTACCCTGATAAATTAGATGAAAGATATTATGTTTAGAGTAATCACTCATCTGATGAATTGATCTGTTGTGTATTATTTCCTCTAAGGAATCAGATCGATGAAGTTATTTATTACCTCCCCTTAAAGATCAGTTATTGTGAGTTATTTCTCTTGATAATTTAAGTAGAATTAGTGAGACTGTGATGAGCTCTCAGATGATAGATAAAGTAGTTAATTATCTCCCCTTACAGATCAGTAATTATGAGTTATCTCTCTTGAATAGTAGAATAAATGAGATTGTGTTTAGATATTTCCTCTGAGGAAACAGATAATTGATGAAATAGTTAATTATCTCCCCTTGTCACAAAAAAGAAGTTCCTTCACATTACAATGTTCCAAAGGGAAAAAGTATTCTGGAATTAATATTGCAGTATAATGTTCCTATTGAAATAAATGATATAGAATATTTGTTCCAACAGGAACAGATATTATGACATTGTTTATAACAAAGTTTCTAAAGGAATATTTGTTAGGTTGAACACCCTAACAGATCAGATCAGATTAAACAGATTGTTGGGAGTTACTTCCCTGAAAAGTAAAAATTAATGAGATTGCAATGGGTTATCTCCCCTTATAATAATTTATTGTATGTGTTATGAACAGTGATAAATACCATTGATCCAAAGAGGTATTTTAATTTTTAAAAAAATGGAGTGAGATAGAAAAATAACAATATGTTAAAAAAAAATCTTACACTAGAAGTTCTCTACTGTAAACCAATGAAAATATCACAAGAATGTATTTTGTAATACAATTCAGTGAACCAAAGAAAAAGCTATAAATTCTGTAGGTATTGTAATATCTAAATTGGATACCATGGATATGCTTGCTTGTATTAATGAATTAATAAAAAGATAAAATCAGCACTTTTTGTATTTTTATAAATAGTTGAAGGTGCTCTATGCATCAACACATTTCAATAAAAAAAGCATCTGCAATACTTTCAAAAGTTGTCATCCTGATCATTAGAAAAATATTCAGTATCATTTGTCTACTAATTTATTTTTTTGTGTTTTTTCTATTTGTAGTCCGTCTGAATGAGCAAGTACCTGGTGTATTGATGGTCAATTACAAAGCTTATTTTTTTTGTGTTTTTTCTATTTGTAGTCCGTCTGAATGAGCAAGTACCTGGTGTATTGATGGTCAATTACAAAGCTTATTTCTTTTGTGTTTTTTCTATTTGTAGTCCGTCTGAATGAGCAAGTACCTGGTGTATTGATGGTCAATTACAAAGCTTATTTTTTTTGTGTTTTTTCTATTTGTAGTCCGTCTGAATGAGCAAGTACCTGGTGTATTGATGGTCAATTACAAAGCTTATTTCTTTTGTGTTTTTTCTATTTGTAGTCCGTCTGAATGAGCAAGTACCTGGTGTATTGATGGTCAATTACAAAGCTTATTTTTTTTGTGTTTTTTCTATTTGTAGTCCGTCTGAATGAGCAAGTACCTGGTGTATTGATGGTCAATTACAAAGCTTATTTTTTTTGTGTTTTTTCTATTTGTAGTCCGTCTGAATGAGCAAGTACCTGGTGTATTGATGGTCAATTACAAAGCTTATTTCTTTGTGTTTTTTCTATTTGTAGTCCGTCTGAATGAGCAAGTACCTGGTGTATTGATGGTCAATTACAAAGCTTATTTTTTTTGTGTTTTTTCTATTTGTAGTCCGTCTGAATGAGCAAGTACCTGGTGTATTGATGGTCAATTACAAAGCTTATTTCTTTTGTGTTTTTTCTATTTGTAGTCCGTCTGAATGAGCAAGTACCTGGTGTATTGATGGTCAATTACAAAGCTTATTTTTTTTGTGTTTTTTCTATTTGTAGTCCGTCTGAATGAGCAAGTACCTGGTGTATTGATGGTCAATTACAAAGCTTATTTCTTTTGTGTTTTTTCTATTTGTAGTCCGTCTGAATGAGCAAGTACCTGGTGTATTGATGGTCAATTACAAAGCTTATTTTTTTTGTGTTTTTTCTATTTGTAGTCTGTCTGAATGAGCAAGTACCTGGTGTATTGATGGTCAATTACAAAGCTTATTTTTTTTGTGTTTTTTCTATTTGTAGTCCGTCTGAATGAGCAAGTACCTGGTGTATTGATGGTCAATTACAAAGCTTATTTTTTTTGTGTTTTTTCTATTTGTAGTCCGTCTGAATGAGCAAGTACCTGGTGTATTGATGGTCAATTACAAAGCTTATTTTTTTTGGTGTTTTTTCTATTTGTAGTCCGTCTGAATGAGCAAGTACCTGGTGTATTGATGGTCAATTACAAAGCTTATTTTTTTTGGTGTTTTTTCTATTTGTAGTCCGTCTGAATGAGCAAGTACCTGGTGTATTGATGGTCAATTACAAAGCTTATTTCTTTTGTGTTTTTTCTATTTGTAGTCCGTCTGAATGAGCAAGTACCTGGTGTATTGATGGTCAATTACAAAGCTTATTTTTTTTGTGTTTTTTCTATTTGTAGTCCGTCTGAATGAGCAAGTACCTGGTGTATTGATGGTCAATTACAAAGCTTATTTTTTTTGGTGTTTTTTCTATTTGTAGTCCGTCTGAATGAGCAAGTACCTGGTGTATTGATGGTCAATTACAAAGCTTATTTTTTTTGGTGTTTTTTCTATTTGTAGTCCGTCTGAATGAGCAAGTACCTGGTGTATTGATGGTCAATTACAAAGCTTATTTCTTTTGTGTTTTTTCTATTTGTAGTCCGTCTGAATGAGCAAGTACCTGGTGTATTGATGGTCAATTACAAAGCTTATTTTTTTTGTGTTTTTTCTATTTGTAGTCCGTCTGAATGAGCAAGTACCTGGTGTATTGATGGTCAATTACAAAGCTTATTTTTTTTGGTGTTTTTTCTATTTGTAGTCCGTCTGAATGAGCAAGTACCTGGTGTATTGATGGTCAATTACAAAGCTTATTAAGTCTCCCAAACAAAGTTTGGAGACTTATTGTTTTTGCTCAGTTCTTATTATTATGGCACCCTAAACGGAGTTTGGGTGACATATTGTTATTCTACGTTTCTTTTTGTTTTTTTTATTTTTATGGCACCCTCAACGGAGTTGGGGTGACATCTTGTTATTCTACGTTTCTTTTTTTTCTTTTTATTTTTATTCTTCCACACATTTTGTCCACGCTATTTCTCGTAATTGGTCAGACCCATGTTGATGGAACTATACCATAATATGAACCGCCATGTGAAGTTGTGCAAGAGACATTGGAATGGTAAAAAATGGCCGCCGTTACCATGGAAACAAAAAAAATGTAAAAAAAAATCCAAATTTTAAATCTTTCGTTAAAAGAGGCAAAGTCTTGAAAGTTTATGTAAATGTTGGCAGTGGTGCCCCGAGGTACCAACAGTACTTGGAATTTTCAAAATGGCTGCCATTGCCATGGAAACTAGACAAAAGTTTAACATTGACCCTATGGGAAAATGCGTTTTAGCTGGATTTTCTTGAAAAATATAACAACAATTCCACGGAAATCGTAATTAGGAGTGTGTGCAAATGGTCACATGCAATTGCTGTACTGCTAACATGTACTAGAATATTCTAGAATAAAAATATGTATTTTATTTAATGTG
The DNA here is from genome assembly GCA_019925275.1 of Mytilus edulis. Classification (NCBI taxonomy): domain Eukaryota; kingdom Metazoa; phylum Mollusca; class Bivalvia; order Mytilida; family Mytilidae; genus Mytilus; species Mytilus edulis. The sequence continues at coordinate 6,690 of JAHUZM010000892.1, read as the reverse complement.
CTTTAAAGAGAAAATCGCCACCGAGAGAACGAGAAACACTCAGAGTACAAATTACTGACATTTCTGCACTTGCGTTAAAGTACATATCCGTGAATGACACACCTGCTAAAATATACACATTAGCTGAAATCAATCGATAAACATGTAATTAAATTGTACACGATAAGTTACATGTATTGTATGATACGCGAGCTATTGAAGAATAAATTGAACAGTTAATACGCCGCTCCGTCAATATATACACAGGTTGTCTGTCCTACGTCCCCTCTAAAAAGAATATTAATATGCTAAGTCCACGATAATATACTTCAGTATCACGTGACACCACCTTCCTACTTGCGCGCGTGTCTAATTTTAGATTTAAAAAGGATTCCCAAACTATGTATAGAACTGAAACGTATTCTACGGAAGAGAAAAAAAAAAGGGGGGGGGGGGGGGGGGTTTAGACATGCTGATTCCGACATGTATAATAGATATGCCATTTGACTTTTGTACACTCATAATTGTTGATGCTTCTGTGACAATGTGCAGTACGGGGTGCCATCGTCCGCTATTGCTTGCAATAGCAAATCTAGTGTTATAATAACTCATTCGCAATTCTTTTTTTTTTCGGATGTAAGAAAAGCAAATAGAGTATTTTTCTCAATACTACATGCAAAATTGTGCGTCAGATATTTGTCACTGAACAGTATGAAACGTATAGACAATAAATAAACCTATGCAAAATGTGTCATTTTAGGCAATACAACGTATTGATCAATCGATCGATCAATCAATCAATCAAATCATGATCAGAGTGATCAAATCATGATCACATTGATCAAATCATGATTAGAGATCGATCAATCAATCAAGTGTTGATATCAATCAAGTGCAGAATCCGAAATAAACGTCCCATCGCTATTTTTACGAACTGTCAATCATTCGATCAATCAATCAATCAAACGATCGATCAATTGATTGATTGATCAATCATGATCACAAACCTTCAATCAACCAATACACGTATCTTCTCCGTTGAATTCATGAAAGAAAAAACCTTTAATTCGCTTCGCGTATCATTATGGCACCCTCAACGGAGTTGGGGTGACATCTTGTTATTCTACGTTTCTTTTTTTTCTTTTTATTTTTATTCTTCCACACATTTTGTCCACGCTATTTCTCGTAATTGGTCAGACCCATGTTGATGGAACTATACCATAATATGAACCGCCATGTGAAGTTGTGCAAGAGACATTGGAATGGTAAAAAAATGGCCGCCGTTACCATGGAAACAAAAAAAATGTAAAAAAAAATCCAAATTTTAAATCTTTCGTTAAAAGAGGCAAAGTCTTGAAAGTTTATGTAAATGTTGGCAGTGGTGCCCCGAGGTACCAACAGTACTTGGAATTTTCAAAATGGCTGCCATTGCCATGGAAACTAGACAAAAGTTTAACATTGACCCTATGGGAAAATGCGTTTTAGCTGATTTTCTTGAAAAATATAACAACAATTCCACGGAAATCGTAATTAGGAGTGTGTGCAAATGGTCACATGCAATTGCTGTACTGCTAACATGTACTAGAATATTCTAGAATAAAAATATGTATTTTATTTAATGTGCTTTAAAGAGAAAATCGCCACCGAGAGAACGAGAAACACTCAGAGTACAAATTACTGACATTTCTGCACTTGCGTTAAAGTACATATCCGTGAATGACACACCTGCTAAAATATACACATTAGCTGAAATCAATCGATAAACATGTAATTAAATTGTACACGATAAGTTACATGTATTGTATGATACGCGAGCTATTGAAGAATAAATTGAACAGTTAATACGCCGCTCCGTCAATATATACACATGTTGTCTGTCCTACGTCCCCTCTAAAAAGAATATTAATATGCTAAGTCCACGATAATATACTTCAGTATCACGTGACACCACCTTCCTACTTGCGCGCGTGTCTAATTTTAGATTTAAAAAGGATTCCCAAACTATGTATAGAACTGAAACGTATTCTACGGAAGAGAAAAAAAAAAGGGGGGGGGGGGTTTAGACATGCTGATTCCGACATGTATAATAGATATGCCATTTGACTTTTGTACACTCATAATTGTTGATGCTTCTGTGACAATGTGCAGTACGGGGTGCCATCGTCCGCTATTGCTTGCAATAGCAAATCTAGTGTTATAATAACTCATTCGCAATTCTTTTTTTTTTCGGATGTAAGAAAAGCAAATAGAGTATTTTTCTCAATACTACATGCAAAATTGTGCGTCAGATATTTGTCACTGAACAGTATGAAACGTATAGACAATAAATAAACCTATGCAAAATGTGTCATTTTAGGCAATACAACGTATTGATCAATCGATCATATCAATCAATCAAATCATGATCAGAGTGATCAAATCATGATCACATTGATCAAATCATGATTAGAGATCGATCAATCAATCAAGTGTTGATATCAATCAAGTGCAGAATCCGAAATAAACGTCCCATCGCTATTTTTTACGAACTGTCAATCATTCGATCAATCAATCAATCAAACGATCGATCAATTGATTGATTGATCAATCATGATCACAAACCTTCAATCAACCAATACACGTATCTTCTCCGTTGAATTCATGAAAGAAAAAACCTTTAATTCGCTTCGCGTATCATTATGGCACCCTCAACGGAGTTGGGGTGACATCTTGTTATTCTACGTTTCTTTTTTTTCTTTTTATTTTTATTCTTCCACACATTTTGTCCACGCTATTTCTCGTAATTGGTCAGACCCATGTTGATGGAACTATACCATAATATGAACCGCCATGTGAAGTTGTGCAAGAGACATTGGAATGGTAAAAAATGGCCGCCGTTACCATGGAAACAAAAAAAATGTAAAAAAAAATCCAAATTTTAAATCTTTCGTTAAAAGAGGCAAAGTCTTGAAAGTTTATGTAAATGTTGGCAGTGGTGCCCCGAGGTACCAACAGTACTTGGAATTTTCAAAATGGCTGCCATTGCCATGGAAACTAGACAAAAGTTTAACATTGACCCTATGGGAAAATGCGTTTTAGCTGATTTTCTTGAAAAATATAACAACAATTCCACGGAAATCGTAATTAGGATGTGTGTGCAAATGGTCACATGCAATTGCTGTACTGCTAACATGTACTAGAATATTCTAGAAAAAAATATGTATTTTATTTAATGTGCTTTAAAGAGAAAATCGCCACCGAGAGAACGAGAAACACTCAGAGTACAAATTACTGACATTTCTGCACTTGCGTTAAAGTACATATCCGTGAATGACACACCTGCTAAAATATACACATTAGCTGAAATCAATCGATAAACATGTAATTAAATTGTACACGATAAGTTACATGTATTGTATGATACGCGAGCTATTGAAGAATAAATTGAACAGTTAATACGCCGCTCCGTCAATATATATACACATGTTGTCTGTCCTACGTCCCCTCTAAAAAGAATATTAATATGCTAAGTCCACGATAATATACTTCAGTATCACGTGACACCACCTTCCTACTTGCGCGCGTGTCTAATTTTAGATTTAAAAAGGATTCCCAAACTATGTATAGAACTGAAACGTATTCTAACGGAAGAGAAAAAAAAAAGGGGGGGGGGGGGTTTAGACATGCTGATTCCGACATGTATAATAGATATGCCATTTGACTTTTGTACACTCATAATTGTTGATGCTCTGTGACAATGTGCAGTACGGGGTGCCATCGTCCGCTATTGCTTGCAATAGCAAATCTAGTGTTATAATAACTCATTCGCAATTCTTTTTTTTTCGGATGTAAGAAAAGCAAATAGAGTATTTTTCTCAATACTACATGCAAAATTGTGCGTCAGATATTTGTCACTGAACAGTATGAAACGTATAGACAATAAATAAACCTATGCAAAATGTGTCATTTTAGGCAATACAACGTATTGATCAATCGATCAATCAATCAATCAAATCATGATCAGAGTGATCAAATCATGATCACATTGATCAAATCATGATTAGAGATCGATCAATCAATCAAGTGTTGATATCACAAGTGCAGAATCCGAAATAAACGTCCCATCGCTATTTTTACGAACTGTCAATCATTCGATCAATCAATCAATCAAACGATCGATCAATTGATTGATTGATCAATCATGATCACAAACCTTCAATCAACCAATACACGTATCTTCTCCGTTGAATTCATGAAAGAAAAAACCTTTAATTCGCTTCGCGTATCATTATGGCACCCTCAACGGAGTTGGGGTGACATCTTGTTATTCTACGTTTCTTTTTTTTCTTTTTATTTTTATTCTTCCACACATTTTGTCCACGCTATTTCTCGTAATTGGTCAGACCCATGTTGATGGAACTATACCATAATATGAACCGCCATGTGAAGTTGTGCAAGAGACATTGGAATGGTAAAAAATGGCCGCCGTTACCATGGAAACAAAAAAAAAAATAAAAAAAAAATCCAAAATTTTAAATCTTTCGTTAAAAGAGGCAAAGTCTTGAAAGTTTATGTAAATGTTGGCAGTGGTGCCCCGAGGTACCAACAGTACTTGGAATTTTCAAAATGGCTGCCATTGCCATGGAAACTAGACAAAAGTTTAACATTGACCCTATGGGAAAATGCGTTTTAAGCTGGATTTTCTTGAAAAATATAACAACAATTCCACGGAAATCGTAATTAGGAGTGTGTGCAAATGGTCACATGCAATTGCTGTACTGCTAACATGTACTAGAATATTCTAGAATAAAAATATGTATTTTATTTAATGTGCTTTAAAGAGAAAATCGCCACCGAGAGAACGAGAAACACTCAGAGTACAAATTACTGACATTTCTGCACTTGCGTTAAAGTACATATCCGTGAATGACACACCTGCTAAAATATACACATTAGCTGAAATCAATCGATAAACATGTAATTAAATTGTACACGATAAGTTACATGTATTGTATGATACGCGAGCTATTGAAGAATAAATTGAACAGTTAATACGCCGCTCCGTCAATATATACACATGTTGTCTGTCCTACGTCCCCTCTAAAAAGAATATTAATATGCTAAGTCCACGATAATATACTTCAGTATCACGTGACACCACCTTCCTACTTGCGCGCGTGTCTAATTTTAGATTTAAAAAGGATTCCCAAACTATGTATAGAACTGAAACGTATTCTACGGAAGAGAAAAAAAAAAGGGGGGGGGGGGGGGGTTTAGACATGCTGATTCCGACATGTATAATAGATATGCCATTTGACTTTTGTACACTCATAATTGTTGATGCTTCTGTGACAATGTGCAGTACGGGGTGCCATCGTCCGCTATTGCTTGCAATAGCAAATCTAGTGTTATAATAACTCATTCGCAATTCTTTTTTTTTTCGGATGTAAGAAAAGCAAATAGAGTATTTTTCTCAATACTACATGCAAAATTGTGCGTCAGATATTTGTCACTGAACAGTATGAAACGTATAGACAATAAATAAACCTATGCAAAATGTGTCATTTTAGGCAATACAACGTATTGATCAATCGATCATCAATCAATCAATCAAATCATGATCAGAGTGATCAAATCATGATCACATTGATCAAATCATGATTAGAGATCGATCAATCAATCAAGTGTTGATATCAACAAGTGCAGAATCCGAAATAAACGTCCCATCGCTATTTTTTACGAACTGTCAATCATTCGATCAATCAATCAATCAAACGATCGATCAATTGATTGATTGATCAATCATGATCACAAACCTTCAATCAACCAATACACGTATCTTCTCCGTTGAATTCATGAAAGAAAAAACCTTTAATTCGCTTCGCGTATCATTATGGCACCCTCAACGGAGTTGGGGTGACATCTTGTTATTCTACGTTTTCTTTTTTTTTTCTTTTTATTTTTATTCTTCCACACATTTTGTCCACGCTATTTCTCGTAATTGGTCAGACCCATGTTGATGGAACTATACCATAATATGAACCGCCATGTGAAGTTGTGCAAGAGACATTGGAATGGTAAAAAATGGCCGCCGTTACCATGGAAACAAAAAAAATGTAAAAAAAAATCCAAATTTTAAATCTTTCGTTAAAAGAGGCAAAGTCTTGAAAGTTTATGTAAATGTTGGCAGTGGTGCCCCGAGGTACCAACAGTACTTGGAATTTTCAAAATGGCTGCCATTGCCATGGAAACTAGACAAAAGTTTAACATTGACCCTATGGGAAAATGCGTTTTTAGCTGGATTTTCTTGAAAAATATAACAACAATTCCACGGAAATCGTAATTAGGAGTGTGTGCAAATGGTCACATGCAATTGCTGTACTGCTAACATGTACTAGAATATTCTAGAATAAAAATATGTATTTTATTTAATGTGCTTTAAAGAGAAAATCGCCACCGAGAGAACGAGAAACACTCAGAGTACAAATTACTGACATTTCTGCACTTGCGTTAAAGTACATATCCGTGAATGACACACCTGCTAAAATATACACATTAGCTGAAATCAATCGATAAACATGTAATTAAATTGTACACGATAAGTTACATGTATTGTATGATACGCGAGCTATTGAAGAATAAATTGAACAGTTTAATACGCCGCTCCGTCAATATATACACATGTTGTCTGTCCTACGTCCCCTCTAAAAAGAATATTAATATGCTAAGTCC
>JAHUZM010000891.1:0-15214 GCA_019925275.1 Mytilus edulis | reverse complement strand
TTTGGTCTAAAATGTTATTTATATAACAATGTAGATTTTATATTCAAAAAATTAAAACCCAACAATGAACTTTTAATAGGGGTAAAATGAAGATAGAATTCCGAACCCATTAATTCGGGGGTTTTTTAGATACTGATGAAAAACAAAACAAAAGAAAATAAATTAACCAACCAATACAAAACATATGAGAATGTATAATTGATCTTTGGGGGAAGTATTAAAACGAAGGGGAAAAATGAATTATAAATTTACTTTTTTTTTCCCGTGATTATTAGAACTCGAACCCTTGCAAACCCAAGTTTAAAAAACCTTTTTGTAAAATACAATCTATAAGCTAAACAAAATCATCAAAAACATTGTCAAAACTGAGAAAATTTATTATCAAATTTTTGAATACCCTAAAAATTTGGGAAAAATTCAAACAAATATTGACCCCCAAAACCACAAACAAAATTTGATTGAAAATTTCAATTCAATTTGAAAAAAAAAAAATTTAAAAGAAAATTTTATACATATCGGTTTGTAATAATTTTTTAAAATAAAATGCATACTACGACGGAACCACATGTATGGATGATTCTTTTTATTTTCTTTCCAATAATTAGAACCGTATCTTCGCAAAGTTTAACAAACCTAATAATCATTTAATACGTACCGTTATCCAAAACTACCGAAATATTGTTAAAACTGAGACAAATATTACTTAAAATGTGATTAGTATAAAACTAAGAAATTCCAGAATATTGATTAAAAAAAAAGAACCAACATAATGTTAATAAACAAAAGTTAGCATGGTATTTTCGCGTATGATGATATACAATTCCGGATATTATTTCTAGCAAAAGTAAATGTTTACTCTTTGAAACGTGTAAAAGTAAATGAATACTTTGTATAATCATGAGCATGATGAAGGGTTCAATATATCCTGAGTTCAAGGTATGACAAGATTAAGGACTTAACATACATATCTAGGTTAAAAAAATAAGAAGAGAAAAGATAAGAGGTCAGTTGTATACTCGCTCAGCACGTGTTTACTTGATATAGACATCAGACAAGCTGTCACAAATGAAAACATGGTTTATACAGAAAGACTACAGGGAAAAACAAGTGAAATCAACCCTTCATTTGATTTTGAAATTTATTTAGGGACTCTCCATTTTGAATTTTCCTCGGAGTTCAGTTTTTTTGTGATTATACTTTTTTCGTAGAAAAACACAATTGTTTCGTTTAAAATGTTAATTGTTTAACAATATAGACTGTGTTTAAATATTAAAATCAACAATAAACTGTTTAATATGATGAATCAAGAGAGTATTCCGAACACCATTAATTTGGTGTTTTTAAATACTGATGAAAAACAGGAAAGATAAAATAACTAACCAATACAAAAAATATGGGAATGTAGTAACTTATCAATATATAGTATTCATTATACGAAGTGTACTATACATGAACCTTGTCTCTTTTTTTCCCGTGATAACTAGAACTCGTATCCTTGCAAATGACTGTTTACAAAACCTTTTTGTCAAATACTATCTATAAGCTAAGTAAAATTATCTAAACATTGTGAAAACTGAGACAAATATTATCCAAATGTGAATATTGTATGTCTATGTGTGTTACATTTTAGTGTTATGTCGCTGTTCTCCTCTTATATTTAATGCGTTTCCCTCGGTTTTAGTTTGTTATCCCGATTTTGTTTTTTGTCCATGGATTTATGAGTTTTGAACAGCGGTATACTACTGTTGCCTTATTTAAAATTGGAAATTCTACAAATATTGGCTCAAACCACAAAAACAAACCTAAAAGTATCCACGCGTATTATGATATATAGTTCAGATATTCTCTCCAGCAAAAGTAAATTTTGTTTGTCTCAAACGTGTAATATGATATTAAGTATTTCTGTATTGGCCTTGTTATTTGTCCGATGCTTGTTGTATTGGCCTGAGGCGAAGCCGAAGGCCAATACAGCTGGCCTCGGACCAATAACAAGACCGATACAGAAGTACTTACGTAATAGTATCTTTATTAATTAACTACAGTGTTACAATATTTTTTTAATTTCATTTCACAAGAGATAAATATCTTTACCTTGAAGTGGAACTATCAAAATCTCAGTTTCTTTTTATTAGATGCAATATATAATGATCTGGTGCTGTTTCCAGGTGTCTTCAGCATTTTTTCATCTGATGATTTTTTTACCCTTTCCTGTCACTATGAAGTGTTACAGTTTTAATTTAGACGCAACACATAAATAGTAATTGGGAAGGTACTGTCATTGCAAGTGTTATGCAGAAACTTTTTTTATTGTTATGCAGAAAATTAAAAAAAAAAATAATTTAAGAGTTTAAAATGATACAACTATCCATAAGCCAAATGATCAAAGAACGAATATTTGCATAAATGTAGAATGCATATTCCTGGTTCGGGTTTAAAAAAAAATGACAGTTTACCAAAAAAAAAAGCGAACGGAAGTATTTGTACCATCGTGAAATTATGAGGTCGCCAAGAAATGAACTTTTTGATGATCTACTCGTTCCCCAAACCTGAAATAGTTCCATCGTCTGCTTTCAAAATCCTTTTTAAATTAATGTGACCGTCTTTAGCCTGAAATATATGCCATACTGAACTTTACAGCATGTTTATGATGACTAAATGAAAACTGCGTCTTCCATACAACTGTTTACTTTCAGTTTGTGTTTATCGTGACTTTCAATATAAAAACTAGAGACGTTCCGAAATCCTGTATTTGTGTCAACTCGGCCAATATAGAACAACTCGGCCAATACAGAAAAAAATCTATATTGGCCGAGTTTACACCTTATATTGCATAGGCAGTTTTCGTCATATTAAGTCCAATAACAGTGTAGTTAATTAATAATGTTAAATATTTTGAAATAACATAAAGGGTTAAATATCCCCTGAGTTAGAGATATACAATATAGTGACACGATTAAGGACGTTGTCATCTAGGTTACAAAATAGGAAGAGAAAGATAAGAGGTTAGTTATATGCTCGCGCAGCACGTGTTTATTTGATATAGATATCATACAAATTGTCCCAAATGAACACATGGTTAAAACGGAAAGACCTCAGGCAAAACCAGATGAAATCGAAGCTTCGTAGAAAAAGAACTTGACATAGCTTAGTTGACATAAGAAGAGAAGCGATAAGAGGTCATGCCCACACACCATGTAGTTCTTGTAAAAGATAACAGAAAAATGTCAAAGCTGGAAACATGATTTATACGAAAACACCAAAGGCAAACCAGCACCAACATTGAGACGTTTATAATCAAATGGGCATATAAGTTTTTCATCTATAATTTCTTGACATAGGATGCAATTTGCCCAATCAACATTATCAATCTTTAGCTGACAATATTAAGAAGTTTCATGAATAACGATTGATGACTGAAGGCATTACTGTGTGCATTAAAAACTTAGATGAGGGATCTGGAATAGCACAGTCTTTCATTGACCAAAAGGCATGTTGGCACAAATCTTGCAACTTAAAACTGAACAGGACAAAGTTGAATAGAGCAGAAAAACGAACCTCACATGAGAGAATAGATGATAAAGCAACCACATCTTAAAAAAAAAGTAGACAGAGCTTTTCCGTTCAGTCCACCAGTAACCCGTCTGTGTGCTTTTTCTGTAATGAAAATGGCCAAGAAGCCCTTCACGAGTCCTTAACGTTTAGAAAAGATACACGTGTGAGAGAATGTGCAGTAAAATTAAATGACACATTGTTACTTGCAAAGTTAAGTGCTGGTGATCTAATTGCACAAGAAGCAAAGTACCACTCTAAATGTTTAGTTTCCTTATATAATCGTGCATCTCGAATTGAAATGAAAAATGATAATGTCGAATCTAAGAAGGAAAGTCAAATACATGGTATTGCATTTTCAGAACAAGTCTCTTATATAAATGAAACAAGGTCTTGCGATGAAACCATAAGTGTTTACAAGTTGTCAGATCTATGTAAACTTTATACGGAAAGAATAACATCTCTAGGTGCAGATGTTTCATCTCGAGTTAATAGTACACGACTAAAACACAGAATTGTATCTAATTTCCCTAACTTAGATGCTTACAAACAAGGCCTTGAAAACATTCTTGCTTTCAAAGATGACATTGGTCCTGCATTGAAGAGAGTCTGCTTAGAAGACTTTGATAATGAGTTTGTCAACATATCAAAAGCAGCTAGATTTGTTCGTAAAGATATTTTCCCATCAAATTCAGAATTTAAAGGAACCTTCCCAAAGGGATGTCAGAAAGCTTCTGTACCCCAGTCATTGCTTTCTTTGGTCAGTATGATTCAGTTTGGACCCAACATTCAGGATCGTTCATATTCTTAGTCGACATTAACAATAGCACAGCTTCTGATGTATAGTTGTACAAAGAAACTATTCAACCGTCACATGAAAGATCATGAAAGATCATATTTGGGAATCATGAACCACTGTAAGACTAGAAAACGTGATCCAGTAGATACTTTCTTCAAACTTGGACTGTCTGTCTCCTACGACCGAGTGTTAGAAATTTCTACTTCCATGGCCAATGATGCTTGTTGTCGTTAAGTCCAAGAAGGTATTGTTTGCCCTACCAATCTACTACAAAATTAATTTACTTCATCTGCTGTAGACAACATTGATCACAATCCAAGCAGTATCTCGTTAAAAGATTCATTCCATGGTACAGGTATATCTTTATTCCAACATATTTCAGGGGATGTTCAAGGCGTTGTTCAAAAATTTGACCAATCTGAACCTATGTTGAAATGCCAGTCAAAGAGAGTGTCTCTTTTACCAGAGAGTCATTCAAATCTTCCACCAGCTGCACTAATATTCAGCGAACCAGATATCCCATTAGTTGAAGGAGAACTTTAAATTGATATGTCCTCATTCCCAGCTGCATTAAAAGGGGAATTCAAATGGCTGAACAGCTGTGGATAGGATTTGGCACTGGAAAGAACTTCCGATATATTTCAATTCATGGATTGTGCCTTGCTCTAGGACCATTGAAATTGAAAGTATTTCCACTGTTCCATTCATTTACCGGTTGTGACACAGTCTCAGCTTTTTCTAGGAAAGGTAAGAAATCAGCTTCGGACACATGGTCCGTATATGAGGAGTTGTCAGAAGCATTTCTGCAGGTTATTGAGAATCCAAATGAAGTGGAATTTTTAAAAGTGTTAAAAGTAATAGAACGATATGTTGTGCTTTGTTATGATCGGTCTAGTACAGCTAATATGGTGAATGAGTTAAGAAAACAGTTATTCACGCAGAAGACAAGAACAATTGACAATATTCCTGCAACACGAGATGCACTTCTTCATTGAACATACGAAACGTGCAGCTTACCAAGGTAGTGTTATTTGGTGCAATTGTTTAGTTGCAAATCCAAGTATGCCATCACCAGATTTATTTGGTTGGCAAAAACTTGATGGTACTTGGGTACCATTCTGGTCTGTGCTTACTGAAGCTTCAATGTCATGCATGTTAATTCTTGAAAGCAGCATTTAAATGCACAGCATTATGCAACTGCTCAACGGACTGTGAAAGAGAAACTGATTGAGACTGTGCTTTCTTTTGATTTGTCCTGCATTTGTATCATATTTTAATTATAATCTTAATCTGTTGTTATGTTAAATAGTTACTTGTGGGTTTTTTTATATCTTATCTCATTTCTAAAAAATTAAATACTCTTTGCACTGATTCAATACTGCATACGTTTTTTTTTTTCTTCATTTCAGTAAAATTGTGAAAATTTCTAAGGTCATTACCTGTAACTGTGAAAAATAAAAACTCGTCAAAGACGCCATTTTGAGTTGTATCGGCCATTTTTATTTCATAGTTAATGTCACCTGTTACATTAAATAATGATATTATTAGTTACATAGTGTGCTAGTGACCTAATACGGTATATATGGGGTCAGTAAATTCCATATGGGGTGAGAGCGAAGCTCGAATCCCCATATGGAATTTACTGACCCCATATATACCGTATTACGTCACTAGCACACTATGTAACGAATTTGTCTTACCGACTATCTTAACGTGTGAAATTAAGACTAGTGGTTCTCAAAATGAGCAAGTCTGCAATACTGTAAGCACTAAGAAAATACTTCCATTGATTCTACAAAAACAGATGCCAACAATAACTTGTAAGGTTTAAATGTGTTTCATGAATTTGTTTCTATCTTAATCATCAATTTCTTCGTCTGTTGGAACTTTTAAGATTTTTTTTCTCAGTACCGTTTTGTTTTTTATAAAGGGACATAACACCATTACTAACCGTGTATGAAATAAGCCCCGCCCCCTTCTTACCTTATAAGGAATATAAAGGGACGTAACTCCACTACTAACCGTGTATGAGATTAGCCCCGCCTCCCTACTAACCTAATATCAAATATACACGGTTTGCACGCGGACACTTTTAACCAATCATATTCCTGGAAATGTATAGGAGGTAAGATAAGTTTGTATATACGTGCTTGTATTGAAATAAATGATCCAATATTTTTTAATCATTTTTATACCATATTTAAAAACAAACGTCAAATTTTGACATGTTAAACGGCACCATTTTGAATATTGCCGCCATTTTGAAAATATTATCTATGCACCCAGGTATTAATGATACATTGTAGACCTTTGTCGATATCAAATGATCAGTTTCACGGATTTGGTAACTTTCTATCACACAATGATATTGAATACTGTCAAACTTAGACATTTTGACGCGCCATTTTGAATTTGGACGCCATTTTGATGATTTCTGTATTATAAGGTTTAAAAAAATAATAATTGACATATCTTAATTGTATTTCCCTAAGTTTGTGACATCTTCTGAACTCAATAAAATTGGAAGACTTCATCAAGTTAATTATTTTATACTTATGTCGGCCATCTTGAATTTGGCGGCCATATTGGATTTTTTTTCGTGGCTTCATATCTGAATTTTGTCTATACCCCTTAATCTTTCACTATGCCAAGTTTCATGCTTTTACCACCTTAACGCGTGTTTTTTTTTTTTTTTTTAATTGGTCAAAACAAAAGTTAGATACACGAAGAGTAAAAAGTGCCAAGATTCTTTTCTTATCAACTGCATATTTGGGTCTTAAAGGAATAAAACGCTTCCACACATTACAAAACGGTAGCCAATTTGTCCAAACGGCTGGAAACGTCTAAAATCCGAAAGACGCTAATTTCCGACGTTACATGTGCTAAAGTTTCAATTAAATGTTCATGATAATTAAAACAAATCGTGTGGTGAAATTTGGAAAAAGAGGTTGATGATTGCTGCCGAAAAATAATAATAGTGCATGTTGCTATAGACTCCGCACGGGGACATAGGTTCGACACAGGTTAATTTTGCAATTTTTATTAATCGTTTATAGCTTTTAACGATTTATTTAAAAGAATGGTGAAATGGGGGGAAAATCTCATTACATGAACTTTGTCCAACTTTTGCAAAGAAAAATTGGAGACACCAAGACAGTCCTCTAAATGTAAAATGCGAATTGAAGTTTATACTGCGGAAGAACTCTGAAATAAGATCATTTAAAGTCGTCACTTCAGTAAAGTGCAATCACCAATATCAAAAGACTTAATACCAGTTCACGGAATGTTTAACTTCGCGATTTGTCCTGCTATTCATGTTCTAACTGTCGTGATGAAAGTAATTCCTGTACTAGCGAAGCCGGAACTTATCGTCAATATAAACTTGTACATGAAATGGAGGTAATTGAAAGACGAATCCCAAACAGCGACGAAAACCGTTTCATTGAATTAATAAAAACCCGGGATTATATTAGACGTTTTCGCGGACGATCCAGGAGTAGATTACTATATTTTAAAATGTATATCAGAAGTAAAACACTATAGATGACTTTGGAAATAATTCTAAAGTCAAGGTTCAAGTAATTGAAGGGTTGTATTTCGACAACTAACAATGTATGTGCCAGGGAAAATACAATTCTATTCAAATCCTCAAGGGTAAAAATGTTCGATTTACTTGCAGAGTATCAGATATATTTGTATTGGGGTTGAACTAAGATATAGAAATTTTACAATGACAGATGATATGCATCTTGAAAGTTAAACATCCTATGATTAAAGTTTTGTACAATTTTTATGGAAAACCGTATACATGTACTTCCGTGCCATCTTTCCTTCCTACATTACTTGCGACAGTACTGCATTTTTAGTTGAAATAACTTAAAGGGTAAACATTATTTAATCGATTTCCACAACTTCAGGTAATTTATGATAAAATGACATTACAAAACGAACAGAACCAGAATCAACCAACATATAAAAAAATGAATAAAACTTGCAAAAATTAATCGAAGTCAAAAACCCTCTTCGACGCCGCATTTTTTAAGTTTAACTACGTGTTGTAGGAACATCGTGCCCAACGTTTGAAAGTATAAATAGAGCAATTAATACTTTAATTTACCCTTAGTACAAGAAGCCATGTAGTTTGCGCTGATTTAGAGAGGTGGAAAGTTTGGCTTGCCTTGGTAGGAAGGAATGTCAGTCCTCATATAATATAAAAAAGAAGATATGGTATGATTGTCAATGAGACAAGTATCCACAAAAGACCAAAATGACACAGACATTAACAACTCAAGGTCACCGTACGGCCTTCAACAATGAGCAAAGCCCATACCGCATAGGCCCCGATAAGAAAATGTAAAACAATTCAAACGAGAAAACTAACGGCCTTATTTAGGTAAAAAATCAACGAACAACAAATATGTAACACATAAACGAACGTCAACCAATGATTTACAGGCTCCTGACTTGGGACAAATCCACATATTATTCTTCCACTATTTAGACGTTTGAATGGACCTTGACTGTCTCTACAGCCCTTCCACGGTCAGGAACTGATTAAACTTAAATGGATCTATAAAATATATAAGTTTCTCACAGAAGGTAACCAAAGGAGGTAACCAAAGATTTTGCGACGATGCAAATATTAAACTTTACAATATAAATAAATATCTTTAACCAATGAATTCAAATAGCAAAAGCTATGCAATTAACAAATATATACTTAAGTTTCATGTAAATTATTTAACAATGAAATACATTAAATATGAAATTTGGAGTTTTACCAAGGGAGCTAATAATCGATTAATAATACTGTCTGCCACACAACATTTCAGGACTCTCCCTCTGGTATCTTTCGTCCCTCTTTTAAAGCGGACTATACGGGGGCTTTCCTAATTATTGGGGACATTATGATGACCTTTAGTTGTTAATTTCTGTGTCATTTTATTTAGTCTCTTGGCAATTATAATACATATTCTTTTATATATATAGTGATGTCGTTACAACGACATGTTATGTCGAAATTTCGTCAAAAGCGATGTCGTAATAACGACATGTTATGTCGAAATTACGACATGCTATGTCGTAATTACTACATTTTTTTTTTGAATGGCCTTTATCGGCTTCCGTAGAATTGTATTATTAAAAATGTTTTAACAAAACAAAATATTTATGTTTTTAGAATCAATTTTTCATTCATGGCCATTAAGGGGAGATAACTCTCACTTAGGATCCTATAGTAAAATTATTTTACTGGAATCGGCTAGTCGCATCAAATTCCATTACATTGAGCTTAATATATATATATATACAACTCGTCTAAACATCAACCCAACAATGTTAGATCTGTAAATTTGCTTTCGCAAATTTTTGGTTCTTCTCTCGCCGGGATTCGAACCCATGCTACTGTGATATCGTGACACCAAATCGCCTGCACTGCAGCCGTCCCGCTAGACCACACGACCACCTGGGCTCTCAAAAAAAGAGCTTTCGCTGGCCGTGTGTTACCTTTCCTCGTCAGTTTTAATCTAGCGGCGTACTACAGTACATGATATATAAGGCATGAAGATGTTATTGTTACAGATCAGCTAAATTATCTATAGTAAAGGATCCTACAAATTAATGTAATATACAGTCACAGAAAATAATTATATTTATAAGTACGTCTGAGTCAGTGACAACTCTACAACAGATGAATCCATCGGATCGCCATCAATGATGGTGATACATGGCTGTGTACATAATGTATATACATGTACAACTCGTCTAAACATCAACCCAACAATGTTAGATCTGTAAATTTGCTTTCGCAAATTTTTGGTTCTTCCCTCGCCGGGATTCGAACCCATGCTACTGTGATATCGTGACACCAAATCGCCTGCACTGCAGCCGTCCCGCTAGACAACACGACCACCTGGGCTCTCAAAAAAAGAGTTTTCGCTGGCCGTGTGTTACCTTTCCTCGTCAGTTTTAATCTAGCGGCGTACTACAGTACATGATATATAAGGCATAATGATATATATATGGTTGTACCTCTTTTTGTGGAATAAAACACATGCACTTGTTTCAGATATTTTCAAAATGACTGGATCCATTCCTGTACAAATATACCAGTAACTTTTATTTGATGTTTTATAGTTGAGGGAAAAGAGAAAAGCTGACTTAGATGAAGAACTAGCAGATGGATTCAAAATAAAAATTAGATCCTCTAGTAACTGGCAGTTAAAGTGCAGAAGATTGAAAAGCAGCCCAAGAATGCAGGTAAAATATTAATTCCTATGATACAAGGAAAGATCTGTAATAAAAAAGGAAACATGAGGACAGTTCTAAACTTCATAAGAGCAATAAAAGTATATAGTGTTTACTTAACTTAAAGACCAGAAGCTCATGGTCGCTCACCTGTGATATCAGTTTCTGACATTTGATAAGTTGTACATCTTAATTTCCGGAATAATGTTGCTTTTTCAATTTCTCCATGTCAAAATATTAAAGATGATAAATTAAACTGTAAATTTTCTCAAACATTAACTATTTCTGGACAGTTACCCAACAATAAGTTCGAAAATTCGTGTGAAGATTTCATGACAGGTAGATCTTGACCCATTTATCAATTTATTGATGGACCAAAACTTCGGACCAATTAACGGATGACCGTGAGGGCATTCCGGTGTATTGCTATCGTCTAGATTTTCATCACGTAATATTTGTGTCTGGGTTTAAACCGATCAATAAACATGATCAATACGTAGACATCATCAAGTGCAATCTTACATTCCTTGTCGATTGTTATAAATTCATTTCTTCAATGAATACTCATCATTACTTTTTAAAGACGATACATAATAATTTTAAAATGTTTTCTTGTATGTATATACATATAAGTAAAAAACCTCTACGCACATGCTTGCGCAAGAATATCTCAAGAAATAACTGCATGGATGATTAAACATTTTTTAACCGGAAAATACGAATGCCTACTCAAATCTATTCTATTAGAAACATCGAATTATTACAAAAGAGTGTCTAACATGTACTTCACTGCATTATTATTAATGTAGTAGAATAGAATCATATACAAATGCATGAAGCAGTGTATGTAAAGTGCGGATCCTAAAATATCATTTTCACTGTATATGCCAGAAATTTTTGATGTAGAATGGTAAATAAACAGACGATTTATTTTTTATTTTTGAAGAAAATTAGTTAAAAAGTATATGTTAAGAAACACGTAATACTAATAAAACAAAGTAAGAGATGCGAACGTGGTTTTTTCGCGCCTAAATCCAAATAGCTTTGAAATATATACCAAAATAGGTGAATATTTAGCACATTTCACGAACAGATCGTGCAGGTGTTTTATAACTAACAGGTAAGATGTAAAATATTCATTTCAACACAATTATTAAAGTTGTATAACGTAGAATAGGTTTTGTCATTCAGTTTCTTCATATTGAACTGAATTCCACTATGATGCTTTCTTTATGCGAGTCATGTTTACTGTCGAATAATGATACTATTCTTTCATTTTCACTGTAGAGCGATTCATTAGTATTGTATATGCGGCGCATTTTCACTGTATGATATATTTATTTTTTTATCTATTACAGCGTATCTTTTTAAGCATGTAAAGCAAGACTTTAGTTAGCGTGCTTGCTTTGTTTTTTTTGTACAATCATTATGATAACACCCAATTTAATTCAAATATAATAATTATATAAATACAGGTTAAACTATGCCGATACATATTGTTTAAAGATGTCAATCTTATTTACAAAGTGTGTATAAACAATTATACAAACTAAGCAATCAAGTCAACCAAAGTTTTGCTTTACATGCATCAGTAAATTAGCTGTAAAGCCTTAATTTAGCCGACTTGCTCAAACAATAGATAAAGTAAGAGACGGATTTGATAAAATTTAACTTACGGAGGAAAGTTTGGTTTTAAAACACTCTAAATAAATTCAATAGAAATAACATTTATTTCAAATGTATTCCATTTTTAAAATTTCTTATGAATCGTATGGGGATCTTTATTCTTGTTTTTTTTTTATCCATTTACATATCCTTGTTTTTTTTTTATCCATTTCCATGACACTTCACCACTAATTACGTACATCTTGATAAAGATTGAATCGTTGGTTTTCCCGTTTAAAAGGTTTTACACTGGGGCCCTTTATAACTTGCTGTTCGGTGTGAGCAAAGACTCCATGTTGAAGACCGTATTTTGACGTATAAAGGTATACTTTTATAAATTGTGACTCGTTTTGAGAGTTGTCCCATTGTCACATTTGACATCTTATCTATCTGTGGCTCAACCCGAAACGAGACGGGATAAAAAGGGATAAAAACACACTTTTTTAATATATTTATAATGGGCTTAATATGAGTCAGAAAAGAGTAGAATAGTGGGTCGCGATGAGGTATAAGCGTGCCGATTTTTTTGTAAGCGTGACACGTGATAGTCAAATGATTTTGTCGTGAAAACGAGAAATAAAGTATAGCGGGACACGGAAAATTTAAACTAGAGGCTCTAAAGAGCCTGTGTCGCTCACCTTGGTCTATGTGACTATTAAACAAAGGAAGCAGATGGATTCATGACAAAATTGTATTTTGGTGATGGTGATGTGTTTGTACATCTTACTTTACTGAACATCCTTGCTGCTTACAATTATCTCTATCTATAATGAACTTGGCCCAGTAGTTTCAGTGGAAAATGTTAGTAAAAATTTACAAATTTTATAAAAATTGTTGTAATTGACTATAAAGGACAAAAACTCCTTAGGGGGTCAATTGACCATTTCGGTCATGTTGACTTATTTGTAAATCTTACTTTGTTGAACATTATTGCTGTTAACAGTTTATCTCTATCTATAATAATATTCAAGACAATAACCAAAAACAGCAAAATTTCTACCAATTCAGGGGTAGCAACCCAACAACGGGTTGTCCGATTCATCTGAAAATTTCGGGGAAGATAGATCTTGACCTGACAAATAGTTTAACCCCATGTCAGATTTGCTCTAAACGCTTTGGTTTTTGAGTTTTAAGCCAAAAACTGTATTTTACCCCTATGTTCTATTTTTAGCCATGGCGGCAATCTTGGTTGGATGGCCGGGTCATCGGACACATTTTTTAAACTAGATACCCCAAAGATGATTGTGGATTAGTTTGGATTAATTTGGCCCAGTAGTTTCAGAAGAGAAGATTTTTGTAAAAGATTACTAAGATTTACGAAAAATGGTTAAAAATTGACTATAAAGGGCAATAACTCCTAAAGGGGTCAACTTACCATTTCGGTCATGTTGACTTATTTGTAAATCTTACTTTGCTGAACATAACGGCTGTTACAGTTTACCTCTATCTATAATAATATACAAGATAATAACCAAAAACAGCAAAATTTCCTAAAAATTACCAATTCAGGGGCAGCAACCCAACAACAGGTTGTCAGATTCATCTGAAAATTTCAGGGTAGATAGATCTTGACCTGATGAACAATTTTGCCAATGTCAGATTTGCTCTAAATGCTTTGGTTTTTAAGTTATTAGCCAAAAACTGCATTTTACCCCTATGTTCTATTTTTAGCCGTGGCGGCCATCTTGGTTGGTTGGCCGGATCAGCGGACACATTTTTTAAACTAGATACCCCAAAGATAATTGTGGCCGAGTTTGGATAAATTTGGCCTAGTAGTTTCAGAGAAGAAGATTTTTGTAAAAGATTACTAAGATTTACGAAAAATGGTTAAAAATTGACTATAAAGGGCAATAACTCCTAAAGTGGTCAATTGACCATTTCAGTCATGTTGACTTATTTGTAAATCTTACTTTGTTGAACATTATTGCTGTTTACAGTTTATCTCTATCTATAATAATATTCAAGATAATAAGCAAAAACTGCAAAATTTCCATAAAATAACTAATTCAGGGGCTGCAACCCAACAACGGGTTGTCCGATTTGTGGGCAGATAGATCTTGACCTGATTAACAATTTTACCTACTGTCAGATTTGCTCTAAATGCTTTGGTTTTTGAGTTATAAGCCAAAAACTGCATTTTACCCCTATGTTCTATTTTTAGCCATGGCGGCCATCTTGGTTGGTTGGCCGCGTCACCGGACACATTTTTTAAACTAGATACCCAAATGATGATTGTGGCCAAGTTTAGTTTAATTTGGCCCAGTAGTTTCAGAGGAGAAGATTTTTGTAAAAGTTAACGACGACGACGGAAGACGACGGACGCCGGACGCAAAGTGATGGGAAAAGCTCACTTGGTCCCTTCGGGCCAGGTGACCTAAAAAAGAAGAACTGCATATTATAAGCGGGATACGGGAATCTGATAAAGCAGTAAGCGGGATCAGGGATCAGACCCCCCCCCCCAATGAGACCCCAGAATAAGATATTTTGTTTATCTTTATCCTATTGTTACAGTCATGCCTTCAATAACAAATGTATCCCATGCATGCATTTTTATAGACAAAAGACCTTATGGATATTTGGGGTTCTTTGACATGCTGAATCTGACCTTGTATCCAGTTGGGGGATTTTTACCAAGTTACCGAAATAGCCCACATAGAGGTCCAAAGGGTCTAAGATCATCAAACATGAATTGTAGCATGCATGTTGTGTACAATTACCCAAATGTGCATTGTTTGACCTCTGTGGTAGTATCCACTCGCGGATCTAGAAATTTTTATAAGTAGGGGTCCAATGACTACCTAAAGAGGGGGCCCGCTCCAGTGATTCCATATAAAAGTAACCAAATGTTTTCCCAAAAAGAAGGCAATCCCCTGTCCCCCTAAATCCTCCTCTGGTATCGAGCTGTTCATTACGGAAAATTTTTTTTGTATCAAGGGTGCTCTACTTTACGTACCA